>OX578135.1:113646830-113821830 GCA_951213105.1 Amaurobius ferox | reverse complement strand
ATTATAATTCATATGTATTCTTTGCTTTTAAGTTATATATTTACACTACATTATTTTTAAAAATGTATTTTTTAAATGGTTATAAATAGTAGTTTGAATTACATACACTTATAATAATATATATAAATTGCTGCATTCAAAAATTATATTTTTATTTATCAACTTAAATTAATATATATACTTTCATTGTACAAAATTTTAAATATCACCTGAGTTAGGCATAAATGATTTTTATACTCATAAAGAGCGTGGTTGATATTTCTTGTTACCTTTGAAACTCGTGACATTTATAGGAACAATGCTTATTTGAATTCTTAATTTTTTTATATTTTATTTCAAATTTTATATATTTTTTTCCTTGCACTTAATAAAAGTACTATATTTTCTTGGGATGTTGAATAGTTTTTACTCCATATGGAAGTTTTCCATAGTTATTCATTTCTTTCCATTCCATTTTAATTATAATTTTTTCTTCTATTTTATACTTAGGAAGTTTTTGTTTTTATTTTTCCAATATTCATAACTTATTTGTTTTCTTATGATCTAGTTCAATCTAGTTTACATTTAAAACTGCATTCATTTATTGTACATATTTCTCTGCATGAGAAATAAGGTTTTCAAAACATTTTAGACAGATGTATTTATATTTGTTTTTCAGACTACAAGTTATTAAAAATATTTGCATAATTCAATTTCATGCTTTGTTTCTTTTCATTTTATATGTATTCTTTCAAAGTTGTATGCTATAGATCAATTATGAACTTTGCTTGCAGAATCTGTATATAAGTAAATTCAGCATTAAAACCACTTACATTAACAGATAAAAACATAGGTATGTGGAACTTATTTCAGGTATAAAATCCACGACATTCCTCAACAGTTCTTGAAAAGGGTTAATTTTTTTTTCAAGGTCCTTGAAAATCTCTGAATTTATGTCATTTCAAACATTTTGATTAGTGGTGCCATTTTACTCTAAATTTGGATAATCTGAGTAGGATTGTTCACCACTGTGCAGTCAATTGCGGCTACCATCTTCCAAGGTCAAAAGGTTAGCTAAGGTTTTTTCACTACATTTCGAGAATAGATTTGTCATGTAGAATTACTGCATTGAAATACAGTTTTACATTATTCACTTTGGTTGAGGAGTTCGATGAATAAAAAAATGCAATTGTATGATGAACCATATTTTTACTTGTTGGTCAAAAGTAATTAATGAATTCGTTTTAAAATGGTATAAATTGGAGTAGGCAGTTAAAAAAATAGTCCTTGACAGAAAAATTGGTCTTTGAAAGCCCTTTAAAATTGCTTGAATTTTATTTGGGAGAAACTAGAACTTTGAACTTTTTTGTATTACCTTAGCACCAATAAATGTATATGATCAAGACAGCAATAAAATTAATCATCTATGTTTTTACCTATTCATGCATGTCGTTTTAATGCTGAATATACTTTTTTTATTAAATATAGATTATCCAAAAATGGTTTTTCATATAAGTCTAGATATTTCTAAGCATAAGGAATGACAGTGGAACCTTTTTATAATGAAGTTGCTAGGGGGCTGGAAAGATTATTTACTTTAACCAATATTTGTAGCAACATATACAAAGTAAAAAGTATTATTGAAGTAATAAATTGCTTACTTAGTTATTAATTACACATAGTAAGGGCTTAAATGGAGTCTTTTCAGTGTGTGTGTGTGTGGGGGGGGGGAATCTGTTGTTTCCTCTGAATTGTTTAATTTATATTACATGCACAATTGGCTCTCTATTGCAGCAATATTGTGAGTATAAAAAAGTATGAATGCAAATTTTGAAGACTTTTGGTAACAGTTTTTGAAATCCCTAAACCTCTGATTTCTTTATTCCATAATATTCAAAATTTCTCTGAATTTTCACTTATTCGTATCTCCTTCATTGTTCAACAAGTTTTTAATTTTAATTTCATGTCACAATTCATGAGCTATCTTCAACTTAGTGTCAATGCTAAACACACATATAACATAAATTGGAAAATTAATTTTGCTAAATGGGATCATTATTTATCCACTTATCATTCCCAATTGTATTACAGAAAATTTAAAAAACTACACAGAAAGACTGCATTAAACACAACAAATGAGAAAAAGTTTTAAAATGAATCCCTGTTTTTCAGGAAATGGGAAAAATAATGTTTTCCCTTTCCCATCTAAATGGCAGTTCTTTAGCTACCTGGTATGTGTTGCTTCTGAACCCCGTCCAGGTTATAAAAATAAAACTGCTGCTTTTGATAGCAACACTTTCGTACTTCCATGAAAAAGTAGTCATATGAAAAGTGACAATTCTTTTGAAAGAGTTTTGATCCCTCTTCTTCAGGTCAAAACAGTGTCTTTCTTAAACAATTGTTGAGACATTTTTACCTTTTAGTACCTGTTCAGGTTTTAAAAGGGGAAAGCAAATTCTGTTTCTTGTTCCAGAACTTAAAAATTGCCGATGTTTTAGCATTTTATTGTTTGCAATATTTTTCTACGTAACAAGTATAATATTGCAGATCCCAGAGGACAAAATATCTTCATAATAATATTGGTATCACTACCAGTTATTTTTAAATGCATATTTGTATTGCAGAATGGAATTGAAATGATTATATCTAAGGGAACATTAGCACTGTCAAACTAACAATCCTAATTCCACCTATATAATGACTGATGCTTTGCTATATTTGAGTTTGTTATAAGTAGGTTTCACTGTGCATCCATTGATTAAAAAAAAATTGATTCAAAATAGAAAATCCACAAAATTGTTCTACCATGTTATTATTTTAGTTTAAATTGAAAGAAAGTTCTTTGCATGAATACTTGTACATTTTTGTAACACTCAAGGAATAATTTAATGGAATTTAATTTATAATTTTTTATTGTGTTTTGTTTAAATTTATCAGTTTTATGTAAATATTGTGCCATTTATAGTGTTCCTAATAGTTATAGATATTTCATTTTGTACCTATATCTAATGGTGCATTTTGCAGCTATCAATGCAATTTTTATGGTAATGTTTTAGTTTAACATTTCTTGAAAGTAGTTTTTTTATATATTAAATTAAAAACGATCTAGTTGCCTTAAAATAGGCTACATTCAAAATTATGTAATGCTTAGAAAATATTCAAAACTATTACTGTCATAAAACCTAAATTTCCAAAATTTGAAAATTTAATTATATAATTATGCAGTGGAATATCATTTTCTTAATAAATTTGTTGTAATATCTGTCTTTGTTTAATAAGATAATTTTTCATTATAACAATTGATTCATTGTGTACATTCATATTTCTTCAACTTAGCTTGTGAAAAGAAGTTGCAGTTGTAATTTAATAAATAAGATAATTGTATATTTTAGATATAGATTTATTGTGTATAAAATTATGAATTTATTACATTTTTGACAAGCAAATTTTCTTGGTTAATATTGATGCATTTGTAATACAGAAGAATTTAATGCAGTTTATTATTGGCATACATGTTTATAAACACAGACTATAGTTAAAGATAGTGACTGAACGTGTTCTCATAATCCAAAAATGTATTGGCAATTAGCAATGGTCATTAGGCAAGTATTAAGTATGCTGTTACCATAGGATAAGTTTTTTTTTTATTTCTATTCATATTCAAGTATACACTTTCACCCTTAAACATTTCTTGAGCAAATATTAAATGCTTAATTTCTAAATTTCAGCTCAAATGGATGGCTCCTATAGAATAATAACATTTTTGATATTATTAAAATTTAGTAACCAATTTAGTATTAATATATTCCCTTAATTTAAAATTTTTACACATGTGCAAAAAAGAAAAAAAAAATTCTTGTCATCTAGTGAGTTATATTTTCAATTCTATTTTAGCCAAGGTTTAATTTGGCTAAACGTTTGATTTAGCAAAATAGCTAATTTGTGGAAAATAGAGTTTTATCAAAAACTAAAATATAAGCCAATTCTGGTATGCATTAATCCCTTTATTTATGGCAAGTTTATGGTGGGTATTGAATTATCATGTTAGCATCAAATTGGTTAATTTTTATATTATTTTTTTTAACTCATTACTGAATATGAATTCATTTCATTAAAAATGATGCTGTATTTCTAAATGTTGTGATAGTTGCAAAATATTTTCTGAATGTTTACAAAAACAATTTTGGAAAATTCAGGGATATTCATTTATTTTCTTAAGTAAAAGTATTCATTTTAAGCAATTAAGTAAAAGTATTCATTTTAAGTAATTAATTACATTTTTTAATTTTTTTAAACCCTTCTTGTCTGAAATGAATGAACTTGTCACACTGTAGAGAATATTTACAGTATCTCCAACATTATTACTTTATCAAGGAATTATCATTTTTTAGTATAAATTGATTCATGCTATGACTTAGAATGAAGAAAATGAAAAATAAACTAAACTGCATTTATCCTCAAAATTGTTTAAAAAGATATATAACTTCTACATGATATAGTTTATACATATAAAAACCCTTAGAAGGCTTTTATTTATTTATTTTTTTAAATTTTTAATTTTGCATTTTAATATATAGAAAAGTAGCAAATAATATTTTCTCAAATCTTGAGAGATGTATGTTTTAATTCCAGTCATTTCATCATTGGAGTTTTAAGAGCTGTGTAATGAATAATGCTGCCCATTTTACTGGGTACTTAACAGTTGTATAGAGTTCAATTTTCCAAGAAGACTGTGGGTATCCAATTTATATAAATATACATATTAAGCATTACAGTTTAGTTGATACTTTTTTTAAGAAAATGACTCATAAATTTGTGAGTCATTTTATGAATTGAATAAAATGCAGGGAATTCAATTTATTTTTATTTTCTTAAAATACCTTTCTTTTTCAGAATTAATTTGAAAAATAGGGTCCAAATCTCCATTACAGTTACAGTTTTCTAAACGTTAGTGTGGTTATTTCTTTCTTTTCCTCATTTTAGTATCATTTAGCTTGCCAATAGACAGACATACATTGTGTAAAGGCAAGTTATTACCAAAACTCAATATTAAAAACAATAATTTCTTTTAGCAAGTTAAAGACAGCACAGTAGACTTCATAAGATTTGAGGGGTAATCATTTTACATTTACATTTGCATTGCATAAGGAAATATCATAAATTTCCTGGATAGTTCAGCAGTAAAAAAGAATCAAATATCACACCTTAAACCCATCAAGCAATTACATACTAAAAGCAAAGTGCATTAGCACTCATTTGGTAACAAGGCAGGTGGAAGTTCCACTCAATGTTATGCATAGCTGGTTAAATTATTTAAATTGTGTAAAAATTGTCATCATTAGTAAAGAATATTCAACAATTTTCTAAGAAAGTTGCATGGATTATGAATAAATTTTCTGTGGAATAACTATCAAAATTATTACAAAATAAATAAATAAATAAAAATGATTGCATAGTATTCACCTAGAATTAGCTTTTCAGAAATGTAAGATGTAAGTTATATTTGGGTCTCAAATACTTTGTGTGAAATTTGCTAATAGTGAATTTTATGTAATTTGCTTACTTTTGTAAATCTATTGTTCACTTTTCAATTATAAATTAAGACTAATCTTTTTATTTTTTTGCTGTAGAAACAATTAGCTACTGTAAAGATACATGCAAACATATTTGTATTTCTTTAAATCTCTACTCAATTGCCAAAAGAACTGTTGAGACAGCATAAAGTTAAATGCTGTTATATTTTTGGTGTCCGTGACATTGTGTGAAGGTTCTTATAAAGAGTATTATTTAGTCAGTGGTAATTCTTACTGATCTAAAACTTGTTTGTACATAAATTCATATAGAAAATCTGTAATTTTGAAAAAAAGTGTGGCTAATAAAATGCTACAATGATCTTTATATTGTCTCATGCTGTATCTTAATTCCACTTTATTGTTGGATTATGAAATTTGAGCCACACATTTGCTACCTCTTGATTCTCAGTGACTGATGTTAATATCCACTGAGAATCACTTTGAAGGGAAATGTAATTTGTATATTAATTGCACTCAAACTTGAGAATTTTGTTTTGAAAGACAATTTGTATGTTAGAATATTTTTCATATAGTTAACAGTTTTGTAGGCCCAGTGCTAAACCTAATTCAGTAGACTCCCTGTGATGAATCATGGTGGTGCAGGCCACCTTAGTGGTGACCTATACCATCAAAAAGTATACATTTATCAGTGGTGTAGGCTAGGCCACCATTGATTGCCGTTGTTTATATAACATAATAGTAATCAGTGGTGACTTATTGTTCAGTGTAGAGGTCTGCATGGACCTAATTTTAAAATTTTTACCCTGCCTGGCCCAAAAATATTAAAATTTGACCCGGCCCGGCACGGAAACATTCAAAAACCATCCAGATTTTTATAAAATACATTGAAGCTTAGCTAAAACTAACACACTATTGCCTTTTATCATGATCATAATTTGTCATTTAAGGAATTAAGCACAAATTATATTACATATTACATACAATGATATTCTGTAAAATCTGATTTATTCAACTTTCAGAAGGAGGATCATATTCTTCTCCTCTCCAGCCAATTCTTATAATCTTATATGTTATTTGAAATATAATATTACTTGTTACCCTAATAGAAGGCAAATATTATTTCGAATTGATAAGAGTGATTATGATGCGATAGTCCAGTGGTTAAGGCGAGAGGGTTGCGCATGGTGTTCCTGAATTTGATCCCGATACCTCCTAAAACTATCCCTGTGTCTATGTGGAGTATGGGCATGATAAACTTCTATGTCCGAAAATCGATACAAGAGGTGACTGGACAGAGGAAGAATGGTACAGTCCCTGTGGCTGCCACCTCCACTGAATTCTGGTCTAAAATGGGTTGTAAGTTGGACTTTTACCATGGAGTGTCTAGAGTCTTCAGACCAATAGAAGCTGTAATTTCTCTTCCTTTACCATGGACTTTCGGGTCTCGTTCCAGACAAATGGGATTAGTAACTACAGCAACAAGAAAATATATTTTTACAGAGATCAGCAATTTTGTTTGAAGAATAATGGTGAAAATTCCAATTAAATACCTTCGAATAACTGTGCTTTTGCTGCATTAAAATGTGTCCGGTTGATAGTTGCTAGAATGTAAATTTGTAAAATAGAAATATAACTACTTGTATAATGCTAAATTTCTGAAAATGAAAACAATATTGAAAAAGCCTGGGATACTTGAGAGCCCAAAGCTGCATAGTAAATCTTCTATTGGTCTTTGGGAAACTGACTATTTTAATGATAGAAAAACTCACACTGTAAACATAAACAGAAACACATTTATTCTTATAAATTTCTACACTTTTGCGACTGAAATGAGAAAAGGAAATCTTTTAATTTAATGAAAATATCTATAGTAGCCCAAAATTTATAAATGATAAAATACTCTTATTTCATATCATGCTCTTAAACATAACATTTAGTCAAAAGTACACAGCATTCAAAACATTGTCAAACAAAACACTTAAAAAATGTGTTTAATTTACAGTTAGTTTCATCTAAAATGTATCGCAAATTTCTATCACTTTCTGTATATAATACACATACAAATATGTGATATAGCTCTTTTCCCATACACAAATGTATGTATTGTGAAATATATTGCACACTCTTCATCACACATGTAACATAATGATACTGAATTTAATATCGTATATACACACAGTAATTTCCATTTACATTGATGACTACAGTATTTACAGTACAACATTTTACATATATTCTTAGTAACATGATTGTTTTTCATTAATAAATGTTGAATCTGTATATATGCATGTATGTAGTATATACATTGTGATTTTAGAGGTCCCCGATTGTTAAAACTGTTTAAGTTATTGTTTAGTTAGTTATATCTGAAATGTATTAATACCACACGTTAATATATAGATGATAAATTATGATACTGCTTTCACATTTCAGAGCAAGAAGTAAAGTGCACAAGTTGGAGTAGTAACTTTAAAAAGAACTTGCTTACATGTATGTTTTCAGTTATATTAACTTTACTGTTACACTTTTCATTTTTGCTCTGTAGTGTAAATGCAGCCCAAACCCTCTTCAATCAGCTTTATTGGTCAACACTCTATGTGATTTGTTTGTTGTTTGCCAATTAGTTGATTGTCAGGTGCATCTTTCTATGATTTAACTGTTTTAGTGCATGTAATCATTTTCTAAAATTTTTACATTTGCATTTTTAAGTATAGAGGTGCAGCATTTTGTACACAAATTCAGTGGGTGACAGAATGAAATATAGTTTGTTTATAAATGGAAGGACTTACAACTAATTTGTCTATGACAATGAGCAAGCCACTCACGAGAAACTGGTTCTGGGGATGCACTTGCTATTTATCTGTAGGAAACCAACATCTCAACTTAGGTCTTGTAACAAAAAATACTTAAGTTTGTGTTCTTTGGTGGGAAACGTTTCTTCCATCTTTGCATTAAACAGAGTCAGGTTTGTGTAGAGATATTAACCCGGTGGAAGGTGCACTCTGACCAGTAACACTATAAGTCGCATGGAGTGCCTGTATAACCCTATGGATCTATTTAAGGCAAATGCATTTTATGCATATAAATTTATACATAAAATATGTAAAATATGTATTTTTAGATATGTTCTCAAAGATAGTGTAAGTTTGAAAGTATATTAGATGTTTCACAAAATCTGATGCAGCAGATTTCAGTTCTGGTAAATAGGTAATGATATTACATGAACTAGTCATCAGTTTTAGATTTTGTCTTTTTTTTCAAATATTTTCTTTTTTCCTGCAAAATTGTCACATTTCTTATTAGACTCTATTGTTTTATTGTCCTCTTCACATTAACAGTGACTGTTAATTGTACTATAATTGTAAGTTTAAAAGTATATTAGAGGTTCCACAAAATCTGATGCCGTAGATTTCAGTCCTGATAAATAGGTAATGATGTTACATGAACTAGTCTTCAGTTTTAGATTTTGTCTTTTTTTCAAATTATTTTATTCTTTTCCTGCAAAATTGTCACTTTTTTATTAGACTATATTGTTTTAATGTCCTCTTTACATTAACAGTGACTGTCTATTGTACTATAATTGTAAGTTTGAAAGTATATTAGAGGTTCCATAAAATCTGATGCCATAGATTTCAGTCCTGGTAAATAGGTAATGATGTTACATGAACTAGTCTTCAGTTTTAGATTAAGTTTGTCTTTTTTTCAAATTATTTTATTCTTTTCCTGCAAAATTGTCCCTTTTTTATTTGACTCTACTATTTTATTGTCCTCTTCACATTAACAGTGACTGTCTATTGTACTATTCATTTGATAATCAATAGCTGAATCAGCAAATAATTTGATAATCAATTAGCTGAATCTGTTTCTTCATCTGATATATTCATAGAATCCAAAAACATTATAAATCGCTCCATTCTTTTGCATAGTCTACCTTTTATCATTTGAGCACCATTTTCGAACAACCACAGTAAATCTACCATCTATGCGAGCAGGAAACTAAATGGAGCGAGCAGGAAAGCAAGCACAATCCAGTTTTTGGGGTTCACAGGTTACCCCATATTGCAGATGGCTTTTACAGAAAGGATTGTGCCTTACTAATAAAAGAACATCTGTTGGTGACAAGTGTTATTGAAACAAGACATTAAGAAAGTAAACTACTGAAAGGATGATTGATGATGGCCAGCTATAAATTCCAGAATGGAATGTATTCTGTGCTTAGGATGACTTCGGACGTTGCACGACCACCTCCGGGTTAATGTGGTGCTTATGTTGATCTTTAAAACTATAAAATGTAACCAGAATTCCGTCTTCAATAATATTATTACTTGTGCTAAATTCCATTTAAAACAATTTATTAATTAAACTGAATTCAGTATTAAACAATTTTTGAATTAAATTGATTTTCATCTTAAGTAGATTCAGTTTTACCAAGATCTCCCTACTGATCAGTAATCTAAGCATACTTAGTGGTTTGCCTGGAGACATCTGGAACCACCTGTATATTTATTGGAACATATGTTTTTACATATGTATACAAACATGCATATATATGTATTTTATATATTTACAAAATCATTTATCATTATATATACAAAGAATACAAACAACTTTTAAAAATGCTTTGACAACCATAATGCGATTAAACCAATGGTATGTGCTATGGAATTTATGCTCTGTTTATTATTTTTTTATCCGTAAAGAATGAGATGATGAAACAATGAATTGCTGGTTAATTATTTGGTTTAACATACATAAATTAACAGAGATCTTAATTACGTACTAGAGTGGACATCACATGATATTTCAGGAATGTGTTATTTGTTAGTGAAACATTAGCCTACATTGGATCTCCTAATTGTCATTGTAGGCTCTAGGTGAAACTATGGCCACCGATCTTTATAAAGATTCTGAAATGCAGTTTTCACATATAATATATTCCCATGATTAAAATTAAATGCAAAATCCAAATGTTTATTTTTAAAATGAATTTTTTTAAATTTGAAAATTTTCATTATTTTCTTAATTTGGTATGGTGCAAAACTCAAGATAAATAATCAAAATTTGGCCTAGAGAGATTCAAAGTTGTTCCTCCTAAAAAAGCATATTCCATTGTAAAAATTTTTACAAAACTGCAGAAATAAGAGGGTATCAATTGATTTGAAATACAGTAAAACCCCAGAAACTCGACTTAATGTTTACTGAGTAGGAGGTGAGTAACTGAAAGTGATGAGCTTTACAGACTGAGGTGGATTATGCACAACTTGTAATGCATTGCTACAAATTAATGTATAAAACTCCTTTAATACATAAAGAGTAAAAGGAAATGTATAATCTAACAAAAAATAATTACTGTACTCCAGACAGAATAACTAATTCCTTTAGGAGAAAAATCTGATGATACTGGATTGTCTCTCACACTTATTCCTTCTTTGCCCTGCTTCATCACATAAGCAATTGAAGAAAAGAATGTCCATTGCAGAAGCACCTTGCTCCTTGAAATAATGCGTTCCTAAACAGCTTTCAGTCTTTCGCTATGCATCATTTTCTTAACTTTCCTATCGTCTTCCACTTCATTCACTGATTCTTCAACTTTCTTTTTTCCTTTCACCTGTATAACAATTTCATTATCTCGTGGAAAGTGATCATTTTCATCCTGCCACATCCAATCATCACCATCACCATCAGTAGTCTGTTCACAGCCTGGAAATTTCTGTATTAAGTCTACTAGATCAGAATTTTCTATCTCCTCTGGGTTCTCTTGGGACTTATTTCCTGAATAGTCAAGTAACTTTCTTCAGGAATGAACTCTTCAGGAAGTTTATAGGTGTGTCCTAATCAGTACCACTCGTATATAACATAATGTTCAAGAATGGAATCATCCCGAACCACACAGCTCAAACAGTAGAAATAAAAAGAAAATAAAAACGAAATGTTAGATTTCCATTTTTTTTTCTTTCCTTGAATGATAAGTTTTTAGAGTGTTGAGTTATCGAGAGTCAAGTTTGTGGAATTCTACTGTAACTTGAAAATGTCTAAACTTATATCCTGGATTTAGCAGCTATTTAAATTCCAAGGGATTTGTTATGTAAAATCTACAATTCAGATTTTAAAAAAAAAATGGCAATTTCAGTCGAGGAGGATTTCTTCGTGAGCAAAATAAAGATTTCAAAATCAAAGTATGGATTTAATCATAAAGATGACAATAATTGATGTCTTATTCTACTACTTCACAGAACAGCTAGACCGATATTAGCTTTTTATGCATAAAAGAAACAAAATGTTGTACATTTTTTTTTCATCATTTGGAGAAAACAATGAACTATGTGGTAGATTGTAGAGTACAAAAAGTCTGCTAGTTAGAATATTTGCTTCAAGATGAATCCTTAATGTCCCAACAGTGGAATGCCATTTAGGTGGTCAACTCGGGGCTGTGAAAAATTTGAATAAGCAGAAAATGATCTCAATTGTTACAAGGGAAAGAACTTCTCAAAATTCTGTTTGATAGAATCTTTGCTTCAAGATGGATCTTTAGTATCCCAACAGTGGAATGTTAATTAGGTGGTTAACTCAGAGCTGTGAGAAATTTGGATAAATAGAAAATAATGTTAATCACTGCCAGAGAAAGAATGTTTTCGAAACTCTACTATACAGAATATGTCTTCCAACATGGATCTTTAATGTTCCAACAACGTAATGTTAAAGTCATTTAGGTGGTCAATTCAGGGCTGTGAAAAATCTGAATAAATGGAAAATGATGTCAATTGCTATAATTGAAGAACTTTCTCAATACTCTGGTAGGCAGAATTTTAACTTCAAGATGGATCCTTAATGTCACAAGAGTGTAATATCAATTAGGTGGTTAATTCAGGGTAGGAAGAAATTTGAATAAATGGAAAATTATTTTAATTGTTACAAGAGAAAGAACTTTCTCAAAATTCTGCTAGACGGAATCTTTGTACTAAAATGGACCCTTAATGTACCAACAGTGTAATGTTAAAGTCAACATTATCAACTCAGGGCTGTGAAATATGAATAAATGGAAAATGATGTTAATTACTAGAAGTAAAATAACTTTCTTAAAACTAGTTAATAAAAAATTGAGCTAATAACATGTGTTACAAACCCACTTAGATAGTTTTATGGTTATGTTTATTAAAAGTGAGCTGTTAAAAAAATAACTTTCATGAAATGATGGATTAGTTTTTCTTTAAAAAAGCACAGAAAAAGCATTTTTTAAAAAAATAATTGACAGTAAGTATGAATATCAATTTAATTTTCCCATCAATATGTAATTTTACTTTATAATTTTTATTATTTTGAAAAAAAGAAGTTAAAACATAAATACCGACTTCTTTTATCTGAAATTTCTTTAAGTTGTCTTATGTTGTTATTTTATTTTATTATTTTTGAAGAAATTCATGAAAATTTATTTTTAAAAATAAGTTGTTTATCTGAAGAGAATTTTACACAATTTCCAAGACTATAGAACCTGTAAATATGTTGATTTAAGCTGTTGAATTATTTTTGCCAAACAAAGGCAAATGCTGAGGTCACTTGATGTCCACTCATATATATTCTGAATTTTCTGTGGCATGAATCAAACATTTACAAATTTTGGCAGTGGAATAGTTTTGCGTGTTTGATGATATTTCTGTGTGATGATTGCAATATTTGATTAATTCTGTTCAGTGATTGGTATTCAAGATTGATTGCAATACCACAGATTAATTCTGTACAATTATTGCAAAACCCAATGAGTATGTTCGATGTTTGGAATAACCGTTTGATGATTCAATACCAGATTAATATTCTATTCTGGTTTTCATCATTTCTGTTCATGTTCTATTGAATTTGGAATAGTCACCAAACAATACATTTTTCTTGATTCTTTGATATAAAGCTAGTTAATCAGTCACGAAAGAATTTGCTATAACAAAAGCAAGTTTTCTTGCTTTTAATATTGTTTACGTCTAATGAGCCCTAATATATATATTATCAGTCCTGTGATGCTGTTAGTGTCACGACAAAGTATGATTGTATTCAGGGGCTTTTTTTCTGGGAATATGGCATTTACACACCTTTTTTTGAGAAATATCTTTTGTTTTTAGAATATTTATCCATTTTATATAAATCATTTCTTTTCATAAAATAATTACGGAATCTTAACACAATTTTTTTTAAATTTCAGTAAATATTTAAAATAGCAGAGCATTCCTCGAGTAAGGGGAAATCGAAATATTTTATTGCCATATCTTCGCTATTGTAGGCCATCTGTGATTTTAATCACTTTTGTGTTTTGAATTGATTTGCTGCGTGAAGGAAACTGATATATAAATTATAAATAATTCTTAAAAGTTAATAAATTTAATTAAAAAACCGAAGTAAAATTAAAAATTTGTTTTTATAACCGTTTAGCATGCCCCTTATTTCAGTGGAGTATATGTATACCCACCTTTTTCTTATTCTAGAAAAATAGCACTGGTGGTATGTATTATGCTACTGATTAGGGACTGGTATACTACCAAATTATACCAAATTTATTATTTGGTTTAGAAATCTTTTTTTTTTTTCTAGTTAATAATTTTATGCGGAAATAAATTAAAACTTTTCTCTTATGACATTAACTGATATCTATGATTGGTAATTTCAATAATAGCAAAATTGCTGTCCTGCAACTGCTATAATTGATAAAGTAAACTTACCAGTAGTTGACATATTTTATATTACTTTATCCTTATATACATAATGTATAAGGAAAGTATTGTGACGGGGTCGAAAATTCGAAATCGAGTTTTCGACGGGAGAGCACGTTTCAAGCATCCCTGATCACGAATCAAACATTTTTTAAGTGATGTCTGTGTGTGTGTGTGTGTGTGTGTGTGAAAGTATGTGTGTCAGTGAGTGTGGAGACGATAACTGACGAACGAATGAACCGATTCGAACCAAATTTGGTACAAAAATCACAATCTGTAAACAGTGGAAGCCTATTGTTTTTATACGTAATCGAATGTTCACAACCCCCCTAAATTTTCGAATAAAATTTTGAAAAAATCATCAAAAAATCAAAACCACTAATAAAGTTGCGCAAATAGACATTAATGATGTAATTTTTCCTTAGAAAACGATTGACATAAATTTTAAAACGCTAACATGAACCGTTCTTGAGATATTGCACATTTTTAAAAAAAATTATTAAAAAGTCATATAAAATGAAAAAAAAAAATTCCTATTGAGAAACATGTTCACTTTTCATATGTAATACCATGCGATAAATTGGGTGACATCATTTTCGTGGATCTAGCTTCATTATCTAGGATCATTTCGTGGATCGTTCCATTCATGAAAAAAGATACTTTGAGTAATACTTTTGTATTTGAACGCCAATAGTCATTTATCTGCTGTAAGAACAACTTATTTCTTCGTCTATAACGCTTGGCGAGATTTTGGCAACGAATTTGGCGGAATGTCGCCAACTTGGCGACTTTTTGGAATGTTGCCAAATTAACGAAAATATCGCCAAATAGATAAAAATGACGCTAAATCAATGAAAATGACGACTAATTGTCGAAAATTCAATATCTTGGAAAAAATATTAGTATCTACTATAAGAAAAAGCTATTTTTTTACTGTAAAAGTAGTAAATTCATTACATTATATAAGGAAAGTCATGTGTTGCCCACATCAGATTTTTTTGTTATGTCGTCACCCAAACTTAAATTGTTTAAAGAAGAAAAAAAAAACTCAAGAGATAAAGTATAAAGTAATTGGATTAAATCAAATACAATATAATTTGATAAGTCAAATTTATTTCTGAACTAGAACGAATTGCCTGGGTTCTAAATAGGCGTCCATTACAGACATGCACCCGCTGCTTAAATAATACATTTGAATCCAATTTAAGATGGTTTCCATCCGAAAATTGCACGAATCAAATCGCTCGCACTTTTTTCAAAAGCAAAAAATATGAGAATCAGAATTGTCCGTACAATCGCTCACAATTCAACACGCCACTCGCTCATTTAAGCGCGAAAGTCTGGCCATCCGTGTATAGGCGATAGATAAGGCGAATTTTTTCATACACCCTTCTCTCAGCCCATCCACCCCCCTACTTCAAAATGAGTGGTTCTTTTGGTTCGACCATAGATAGCATCTATAACTGTCTTTAGAATATTCATGTGTTTGCCCTTGGAGCGGTCCCAGTGCCTGCGTGATTTGCTCAAAAAATGCCTCGGATAGAAAAAAAATTAACGGATGTGTTTATGGAATTTTTTTTTTCTGGAGTAATCTGTGATATTGTACGCAAGTGCTGAAAAAAAATGAACTATGGATGGCAAGTATATTTCTGTATATCATAATATAAAAATCGAAGACACTTAAAATGCACGAAAAGTATATATATTTTTAAAAATTCACTAAAAGCCGTCTAATTATCGTACGAATTTCATTCATATTTTGCTTTCCTTATATACATAATGTATAAGGAAAGTATTGTGACAGGGTCGAAAATTAGAATTAGAGTTTTCAACGGGAGAGCACGTTTCAAGCATCCCCAATCACGAATCGAACATTTTTGAGGTGATGTCTGTGTGTGTGTGTCAGTGAGTCTGTGGAGACGATATCTCACGAACGAATGGAGCGATTCGAACGAAATTTAGTACAAAAATCACAATCCGTGAATACTCGAAGCCTATTGCTTTAAAACACAATTGAATGCTCAGACCCCCACTAAATTTTCGAATGAAACTTTGAAAAAATCATCAAAAAATCAAAACCTTTAATAAAGTTACGCAAATAGACATTTCTTATGTAATTTTCCCTTAGAAAACGATTGACATAAACTTTAGAACGCTAGCGTGAACCGTTTTCGAGATATTGCACAGTTTTCAAATAAATTTATCAAAAAATCCCATAAATTAAAAAAATATTAACTGTTGAGAAACATGTTCACTTTTCATATGTAATATCATGCGGTAAATTTGGTGACATCATTCTTGTGGATCTAACTCGTTCCATTCACGAGAAAAGATACTTTGAATAATACTTTTGTATTTGAACGCCAATAGTCATTTATCTGCTGTAAGATTAACTTATTTCTCCGCCCATAACGCTTGGCGAGATTTTGGCGACGAATTTAGCTAAATGTCGCCAACTTGGCGACATTTTTAAATGTTGCCAAATTCACTAAAATTTCACCAAATGGATAAAAATGACGCTAAATCAATGAAAATGACGACTAATTGAAGAAAATTCAATATCTTGGAAAGAATATAAGTATCTACTACAAGAATAACATTTTTTTAACTGTAAAAGTAGTAAATTCATTGTATTATATAAGGAAAGTCATGTGCTGCCCACATCAGATTTTTTATTTTTTTGAAAAAGAAATTTCGATCTTTCAGATGGTGATGAAAACAAGATGTGATAATATTTTAGGTCGCTAAAGAATCGACTTATGCGAATATCTGCCAAAATCGTTGTGAGTCGGACTAACTAAAATTTTAATATATATATATATGTGTGTGTGTGTGTATATAACGCCGAGGTGCACCTATTCGGATGCTGATGTACCTGTGCACCAAATTTCGTAAGTTGTACGATGCTTATATTCCCGCTACAGCATGACAGACATCTTCCTTTATTATGTAATATTACGATTTTTTTAAGATTATGACACTTTTCCTTGTAGATTATTGAGCGTCATTTGAATTGTACATGTGGCTCTTTTTCGGATAACAGCATTCAAAAGTTTTTCGAATACATACTTTTATTAACTTATATTTCGCGCAATTCTAGATTGTTAATTATCGATATTGTTGTCACCCGCAAATGATTATAGAGTCCATATATTAGAACAATTTAATAATTAATTCATCAATTTGGTGTCATTTTCTTTCCTTTTGCGTCATTTTTGTAATTTTGACGGCATTTTCGTCAATTTGGGGCGAAGTATCGCCAAGTTTGTGATATTTCGCTAAATAAGTCGACATGTTTGAAAAATTTATCGCTAAGCGTGAAAGACAAACGGGAAGAAGAGCTTTTCTTTTATATAAATGACTGTTGGCGAATTGTCAAAATATAAAACTATTACCCAAAAAATCTCCTTTCGTGAATAGAACGAACTAACTCCACGAGAATGATGTTCATATATTTATCGCATATTATATATGAAAAGTGATTATATTTCACAATAGTTCATACTTTTTTCATTGTATGTGATTTTTTTTTAATACATGTATTTAAAAAAAAAAGGGCAATATCTTGAGAACGGATCATCCCAGCATTCTAAAGTGTATGTCATTCGTTTTCTAATGAAAAATTACATCACAAATTATCATTTATGTAACATCATTAAAGGTTCCGATCTTTTAATGATTTTTTCAAAATTCCATTAGAAAATCTGGCGGTTTTCCAAATATTCGAGTTTAAAATCAATAGGAATCACGTATTCACCGATTGTAATATATGTATCAAATTTCGATCGAAACGCCCCATTCCTTCATGAGATATCGCATCTATCACAGACTCGGTGATGCACACACACCAACTCAAAAACATTCGATTCAAATTCAAGGATGTTTGAAACGTGCTCTTCCACTCGAATTCGAAATTTGGACCCAGTCACATTACTTTACTTATACATTGTACTATGTATATAAGGAAAATAGTAAAACTAACCGAAATTTCTCTGTGACTTTCAATTCTGGGAGAGAGAGAGAGAGAGAGAGAGATTAAATAAGAGGAAATACTATTATATATATTGTTCCATGCTTTATATGTGGCGGCTCTGCTAAAACGTGGAAAAAATGATAAGCCATGACATGACAACTTTAAAATGTCAACTACTTGTACGTTCACCTTAATATGATTCATTATTGCAACCTTTTATTTAACTTGATCTGGTGTCTGAGTGTGATTCAAACCTTTGAGGACCTAACTAATCAGGTTCCATTAATTATAGTAACATAAAATTTGGTATCTCGCCATCTTTCTTGGTACATTTCAGTTATTTGAATTTTAAACCTTACTGGGTTAGTCCGTCTTGGGTCCGTTATAGGAATGTACTCGTTTTCGGAGAATAACTTAAGATCCAGAGCAGCTAGAAAGTCCAAATTTGGTATGTCGTCTTTTGTGATATATTTTAATTCTTTGGGTTTTGAGCCTTATCGGGATAGTCCGTTGTGGGCTTGCCATAGGAATTATTCGAGAGCCAGAACAACTAGAAAGTTCATATTTGGTATGTCATTAACTTTTGTAGTATCTTTTAATTATTTGGATTTAAAACCTTATCTGGTTTGCTTGTCTTAGACCCGCCATTGGGTTGTACTCGTTTTTGGGGGAAGTTCCGGGGGGTAGCTAGATAACTCATATTTTGTATATCGCTATCTTTCGTGGTGTATTCTATTTTTTTAATTTTGAACCTTATCGGCCCAACGTGTCCCGGGCCCGCTGAAGGAATGCTCTCATTTCTGGGGGGGGGGGGGGGGGATAATTCGAGAGCCGGAGCAGCGAGGGAAAAGGCCAAATTTGGCACGCCGCCATTTTTCATGCATTTAAGTTACACACAAATTATAAGAGGTGGTATTTTAAAAGAAACCATTTTTTTTTGTTACTTTTACTTGTTTTGATGATTGCATTTTTTTCTTGTGGTATTGCAATTACTATAGATTACAACATGTATGTTTTTATCACAAAATGAGTATAAATAATGATCTTAATAAAAATAAATTGTGCTAAAATGAGTTTTTACCACTGTCATTTTATTTATTTATTTTTTAAATTAGTAATCTTGTTTCTTGCCTGTGGTTTTCAACTATACTCTACTGCTTTAAAAACTCGTCATCTATCTGGTTGAAAAAATATCAGAGAATATTTTAAATAGAACATTTTAATATTTTAGTGAAGAAAGCTTAAACTCTTTTAATACTAGTGTTACGTATTTGGTCCTCGATGAAGCAAAAATAAAGTTAACTTTACAATGTTTTATGTTACAAAACTTATAAGACATTTTGCAAAATTAGCTAATACTTTTACCTGCAAACAACCGAGAATGGTCTCTCACATTCGATATATTTTGACAAAAGTAGAAATGTACTCAATAAGAATATTTATCGGTTATATATACATACTCTTAGTTAGGAATTTCGCAAAGAAATCAAAACTCACATGCAATTAACCTCAGAATTCTACTCAGATTTTTAACATTACCATTACTCTGGGTGAAAAACCATTCACATTTCTTTCAATTTATATGTCAACATTCTCTTCATTACAGTATCTTCATTTCAACAGGGCCGACCATAGGGAGGGGGGAGGGATAAGAAGGGAAATTAACAATAAGGAGGAAATGAAATGGGGGTCCAAACCATAGACATATATTGTATTGGGGGTCTCCCCCATGGAATACCCCCATTTCGTATGAGCGGCCCTGTTTACAATATTCTCTTCATTACGCTAGAAGCTGTATCTATTTGTTAAGAGACAAAATACAAGTGTATCAAGCAAGACAATTGCTCCCTCATCAGCTTCTCAAATGTTGTGATATTGTTGCATGTTAATGATAAAAGCATGTTATTTATTTCTAGTAATTTCAAGTTGGTTGTCTTTTGATAAATGTATGCGGCTTCTTTTGACTTGATAAAGAGGATTTATAATGCTCTTGAAACAGTTGGAGTCACTTTATTTTTATGTATGCTATTTAGGAAATACAAGAAGTTTGCACTGTTTAACATTTTATTAAACCGCTTTAGATATCCGAGTATCATGTAAATAATTGTCAATATGGTAATTGAATTATTAATACATTATGTTAATTTTGGTATAAAGTACATTTACTCTATGCTTTGGAGGAAATCCGCTCATAATAAACAGTTTTTTCTTTTCAGTTACGGCGTAGCTTCGAAGAATTTCACGTCGATTGCGTTGTGATTTTTGTGAAAAATTTCATGGAAATGTTAATATGAAACTTTGTGTTTCAAAATCCGATGATATAAAAATTATATTGTCTGGATTTAAAATACGAATGCATTCCTTTAATACGAGTCCAAAAGGTTAAATCGTCTTTAAAAATGTCCATATGGCAATATAAAACTTATTTTTCTCAACACATTATTTAAGACATTATTTTTCTCAAATCTTCAAATCAAAATTATAAATGTATAATAGGTTTCGCAATTAAAAGCATGGAAATTTCAAAGTATGCTTGCTGTTCAACAACCGATTTGCGGCTTGCTTGGAAAGTTGCCAATTTTTCATTCAGTGATCTGTAATAAAAAACAGATGGTTTACTGATAATAATTTAAAAATAATTTGAACAAATGTTTTTCTCCCTGATCTTATAGGAGGCAATATCTCAATTGACTGACCTTCCTAGGAATGAACGGAGTCTTGAATTTGTGTAGAACGAACTGCACGCATGTACAACTGTACACATCAATCACAATGTAATCTTGTAATATTCAATTAATTGCAACTATTTTAACCTCTACGTCTAATGAAACTGATCACAGATTCTGAATTTCTTTCCTTATATAAGTAATTATTGAACACCTGACCAGAGAAATGTCCAAAGACATCAATTCTGATTGGTCAGATAAATAAGACAACATTGCATATTAAATCCTCCTTGCATCATATAAGCAAAAGACGTGCTCGATAGATATCTATAAAATACACAAAATACTTTAACCTAAATTCAGACTTTCAGATATGAATTACGTGTTGTGCAACTATGCTATATCTCCCCCAATAGTGTTTTCATTATAATCGATCTACTTACTATCTTCAAACCACTATTTTAAAGTAATAACTCTAGTAGTACGTAGTTAAGTCTTTTGAGCGATTTATAAAACATACCAGGCAATGCTTTTAACTTTATTTAAAAAAATATATATATAATACTCACTTTTAATTCCATTTTATTCTGAAATTATTTTTTGAAGTTACACTTTTGAACACAGATTTATATTAAAATTGTTCTAATATAGGATTTTGACTTCGTTAACGTATACAAGCATATTTTGCAATTTTTTACCTGATTGAAATAGCGTCAGTGGCGTCGCCAAGTGGGAGTCAACCCCCCCCCCCCCCCCAGGAACTCATCGGAACTCTGAGAAATGATATTTAGAGAAATGAGAGATAGAACATTTAGTTACCGTCCCCTTCCCCCCTTTTTTTTCCTGGCGACGCTATTGGCGCCAAATAAATATTTTCTGAAGTTCAACACCACTTGTTTTAGTTAGTTTTCTAACTTAACAATTTTACGTATCGTAATTCCAGAAAACCATTTAGAAGGCTATATAAACTCAGTTGGCAGGCTGTAATTACATCGGTGAAATTTGTATTTGCATTCTTTTATTTAGTTATATATTTGTAATGTGTTATCAGTTATCAGTTGCTTATTTATCTATTTGCTATAAGTTTTCTACTTCATTAATTAAACTCAAAACAGAAATACAGGTCACAATTATTTCAAGCTGAATTCTAGCCACATTGTTACAAACATTGTATTTAGAATGTAAAAATAAGATGTGAAACATTTCCTGACACTTAAGATAGTAAAAATGTGATATCAGTCCATTTATAGAAACTATAATACGTGGAAAAATAAAATCTATGTTTTATGAAAAGGTGCAAAAGAAGTAGTGATGAGATTTTTAAAAATTTTCTAACCATATAAAAGAGATCAATAATACTTAGAATATGCTCACTTTTCCCGAAATATATTATACAGTAAAGCATCGTGTATACGTTCCTTAAGTTGACCAGTAAAGAACTGCATATAACTGCAAGAACGTATGATTTGAATGAACGTCAAGATTTGTCACAAAATGTTAGACATTTGAAGGTGTAACAACAACGCTACATTGTAGACCTTTATAGGCTTTCCATTTTAGTTTATTACTTTTATGACACGTATTAGGTAATTTTAAGTCTGTGAGCAAAGAACTCAGATGACTTACGCCACGGTTGATAGTTTTGTTCGGAGAAGTTTATGAATCATATGACATCATCAGGTGGAAAGAATCACGATGGCGACATTCGGTGTAAACAATGCTTCCGAGAAAAACTAGCACAAGTTCCACAGGATTCAATCAGGATGCACCCCAAAGTCGCACAAAGATTAGGCCAATGAGAGTCGGGGAAAAGCAAGGCCAATGAAACCCGGAGCATGGCGTGTTTCCCCGGAGCATGGAAGAGATACCTTTGCCTAGCAAAAACGTGAGACAATATAAAATAATAGAACGAAGTAATAGATGGTAAGGTGGTGACTAGATGTTCTAGTAATGTGGTCGTTAGAAAAGTCGGCAACAGCAGTATTAAAATATTGGTGCTATAATAAGATTGTTAACGTAAAAGTTGTGTCTTATTACCTTGCCAAGCCACCCATCGATGAAGTGCAACTGTACAAAAGGTATCTGCCAACCACTTATTTGCAAATGATCGAGTGTCACTCCTCGCAATGTTTCGATCAGAGTTTAGGTTTCACATTCAAACTTCCTGGGTCACTTCTATAAATAAATCAATCTTAAAATAATTAATTAGTAAGGGTCTTGTAAGGGTATATGTGTACTCATAATAAGTGAGTGTTAAATAAATATAATTTAGAAGTTAATTCTGTGACTAATGAACGATGTATTGTTTTTTAACTAAGGTAAGTGAGCTTGCACTTGAGTAAATTTGGTGGGCTATTAAAACACCCAATTAATTATATTATATGCCATTCCCGGAACTTTACCCATAATTTTCACAACATTTTGGTGCTTGACCACTTTCTCTTAAGGAAATATTTATGCCACAACTTTATTTCACGTTTTTAAAACATTATAGTTTTTTTTAGCTTTCCTAATATCCAATTAAATTATCTTTTAAAAGCTGGTAGCATAAATACGCAAGAATAAGATGTGAGTCTACCGGTTTCCTTTTGCCATTAGTCACCTTTTTAGGCAAGGGTTCTCGAGGGTAAGAGGCGACCACACAATCCTGCAGTACTTGCATTGAAAATATTTTGTGCTTTTCAATCACTTAATTTGTTGGGTAGATCCTTTAAGCATTTTTATCTAGCATCTAGGATCTTTCTATTTATCATTTATTGTCATAAAATGCCATACCTCTATTTAAATTATGAAACCATCTTCAAGAAACGATGCTTTATTGATTTACGTTCAAGGCCGTATTCTAATTTTGTAGGCGTCTGGTATTGTGAGTAATATTTTTTTTATAAATATTTTAAAGTATCACCAGTAATATTTTTTCAAAAGGAAGTAAAAAAAAAAATAAAATTAACATGCCCTTTCTGGAACGCTTACCTAGTGTCTTGAGAATACTATAAATATATAAACAGTATATTAATTGAAACCTTTCTTTATATAGAAAATTTACAGTAATACTTTGATTCGGCATTCACAAATCAACTTTTCACTTAATTTCTATAGGCCCTCCAGTTGGCGGAGGTTTCTGGGCTGTGTCGTTACCTCCGAGTGGCCACTATAGGTGGCGACGGATTACCTCTATAGGTGGCAACGGCTTACCTCTATAGGTGGCAGCGGCTGTGCCTAGAGTTGCAGGGGCGAGAAAAACCCGATTTATTCTCAGGAATAAACATAGTTTTGGGGGAAGGGAATTTTGAAAACAAAAACGGGAGTATCGAAAGTTTCCAAAAAGTGGGAATTTTCATCCATTGCATTTTGCATTGTAAAAGAAATGTATATATATCTCAAAACAAATATTTATTTTTACATTTGAGACTATATATAGCTGAAGCGTGGAAAACTGAGAGAAATTTGTTGGATCCGAGAAAAATATTTAAATTGTGTGATTTTCTTATTACATATAAAAATGAAAATGAATTCCACAAATTAATTGCAATTTAATTTGTAAATATTTAAATGCAGAAATACTCCAACGAAATAATTATTACACAAAGTGATTCATTCATTCGTATTCATTTAATATTGAACGATAATAAAAGATCTACGTTAGGCCGAATAACATTTTAAATGTTTTGTGACTTTTACAGTTTGCACATTTTTAACAAAATGTTTATCATTTCAAATTTTCAAACATTTTATTTCAATAGACACACACACACTTTACTTTTAAACTAATACAAAGATTTAGTAAATTTATCTAAATGACGGTCAATTATTAAGGTTTAAACCGCGTAATGTGCCAGATTAGCCAGAGCATCGTAAATTAGTTTCTTCCCATCAAAGTTTTCAATGCTTCCAAAATTCCCAGTTTATTCCTCAAAATTCTCGCTTTTGCAACGTTGCGAAATTTGAAGTAAACGACATATTAATAAAACTACAGAATTAGTTCCGTTGTGTAAATGATATATTCTATATGAATATCTTGGGACCAACGTCAAACGACATATAAATGCTAAAAACGTATAAACGGTGCTTTACTGTACTTGCTCTAAAACAAATATTTAAAATAGCATTTATAACAGTTTAGATCTAATTTCAGTTACAGACGTTCACTAAACTCCATTCCTTAATATTTAGCTCGAAACATTTTTTTTCTGGCAAATTGAGGTGATAAGCGAACACAAATATTGTACATGTAAAACTTATTGCGCTTTAATGAACCTTTTCATTAGTTATTCTATTTGGACACGAGAGATATGCAAAACAGTGACAGAAACATAAAAACTAACGAATTACTTAGTCTTTAGCTCTTTACTTCATCCTTGCTTGCTGCCAGACAACGCTGCGACTTTTTGTCAAGGGGTGAAAAGATCGCTTACGTCTGTTCTAACTTCTACTTCACATTCCAGCAATAGCTTCTCCTGTGAAGCCAGTCAGGGCGTTCACTGGAACCAAGGCCACGAATCTTTGTTAATTTTTTTTTTTAAGAACATCTCGTTGAAATACATTTGAGGGAAAAACTGAGAAAACTCGCTGAGGTGTTCGCTTCAGACTTTCTCGCTGACAAGTTCTGCTGCGGGTGAGATCCGAGATCCTGGGGAATCTGTGCTTTCGAACTTCATGTAGATGTTCTTGATGACGGGACTTTGATTGCTTGCCGTCTGGCTGAAGAATCCGCCATGCTTCGGCTTGAGGTGCCGGTTGTTCACCTCCATGTGTACGATTTTCATGAATTCGATTTGAGAAGCCAACTTCTGGACCTCTTCCTGAAAGAAAAGTAAAATATTGATTTTAAGATATGTTTCGAAGTTATGTTCAATATATTATTTTACAAAAAGTGATAAACTGGGATAGCGGGGTAATTTTGTACCATCTGGGATAATTTTGTACCATCTATAAATTCTTCGAAGTCGGGAAATGATATATTTGAGCTACGTACAAAAAAAAAGCCAAGGATTTCCAATATCTGCTTATATCTATAAGAAGGGAGGGGAGGGGATATACTGCCATTTCCCTCCAACAAATAAATTTCAAAGTACGTATTTGTTAATGAGTCAGAATAATCTTACAAAGCTTTGGATTTTTCTTAGCCAAGTGTGGCTTGCAGACACCAGGGAAAGGCCTTTTAAGAAAGCCACACCTTGCGCACACTGAATAAGCACGAGATAGACGGAAGACAGTGCTACTGCTACCAAGTAGTTACAGCTTTCGAAATACATCCAAATTACTATTAAAAGTTATTAAGGTTATAAAGCTTTGCATAAAACAACATAAAACACATATTGAGGGTATCAATCGATATCGAAGGCAAAAATGCCTCTTCATGAGGATTACAAAAAGTTCAGCTTAGCAAACGCCGAAAACAGTTGTCGACCAGTCTTTCATTCTTGAATTTTACCTTTCATTTCTTTTCGCTCAGTTTGGTAACCGTTTACACTCCAGCTATACGTTTGCTATTGTTTCCGTTGAGGCTGATCTTGGTGATTGTAGGTCTCGCTTCTATTAGTCCTGTAAAAGAAGTTTGTTTTTTGCCTTCGAAACTGATTACACCCTTGATTTGTGTTTTATGCTATTTTATACGAATCGATATAACCTTTTTAAATGCAGCTTTGTTATACATCGTACGTACACTGAGAAAGCATGCTGTTGAAGGCACCGCAACCGGTTCCAGGGTTGACCTGCGTATTCAGAGGATCTAAATCTCACAGCACTCTTTGTGCTCTCTAATAACCATCCTCTCACCATCCGTGAACTATTATTGCCGCTCTTCAACATGATGAATACGACTTGTTGATTAGTGAGCACAAAATTTCTTTAAAATAAGATTTTTAAAATTTTTCTGGTTGAAGTATTTACTCTGAACCCATATTGATGCAGGGCATTTTTTTGTCCCGCCTACCTTTATTAAATTCTAGATGTTACGATACAGTTATAGGACAGATGTTCCTGCTTGTGTTCTTGATTGTTCAGATTCCTGTTATTAGGCAGAAGTTGCTCCACTGTTATCCTGAGCGTTTAGAATTTTGTTAACGGCGTGTGGAGCTAAAATAGTCCCTTGTATCGTTATTGGGTTCAAAGAAAATACTTCTAACAAAACATTCTTAAACGCTTGCTTTAAGGAGATTTGTGCCTGATTCAAGCCTGTCCTGTGGTGACAAGCAGTCATGACTTCGAAACCCTGGTCCAGGGGGTCGTGACAGGATGATCAGTTGAGCACTTTTTTGCTTTTATTTGAATAGGACTTGAAAAATGTTTCCAATAATGATGTAACTTCTTGGATTGCTGTGTCAACTCAGATAAGCACTTACAGGAAAAAGCCCAGGTAGTGCAGAATATCATATATGTGCCGTTTTTATTGACTTGCCGAGTCATTCCGGGAACTTCTTGATCACACTTCGTATGTACTCAAACTTTACCTTCAGTTCTTCATTCTCCTGATAGAGGTCTTGAGGCTCCTCGTAGACAGGACCAACACCATTCAGCGAAAAGGAGGCTGTCACGCCCCTGGCCCGAGCTCGGTTGTCCCACACATCACCTTGGCCCTTGATCACTCGGTAGAACTGTAAAAGATTAGCACAAATAATTAAAATATCCCCTTACAGTGGTTGCCACTTAATTGAATTACTTATACGAATCTGAATCGCGCAATAAAACTGCTGATTCGTTTAACCGGAGGAAAAATAATTTCACAGCCGCAGACTAAATTACTAAGTATATTAAAAAAGAATGTGCATGGGGCGCTCATAGAACCTTTTCCAGGGGAGGACTTTTTCCAGGGGGGACACACCACTGACGTTATTGGGGAAAACGTAAGGATAAGATGTATATCCTCGACTACCTTAATGCCCACCTTTATTATCTTGGACGTCCAGGGAGGGTGGGATAACTGGGACTGCCTCCTCTTGTCCTCCCCTATGGTCGCCTATGATCATTTATAATATTAATATTATATAGGATTCCTAGGAAAGTCCTTATGTACCCCAATAACCTTCTAAGGAAAGGTTCATGACTGTACACGTTAGATCATCAATAGTAAAGTGATCCTGCCCGATCAAATAAAAGGGATTACAGCGCTCCTAGCGGAGAATTAAAAAAATTAGAATTACGACTCGGCAATAAGGCGAGATAAACAAATAAACCAATTACAAAGTTGTAGGGTGTTGTCTAATGAGTAGGAATAAACGCCAGGAACGAACGAAAAATGTATATAGAAGGCGATACATATTTGTCAAAAGTCGCATCATGAGGGCCTGTAACACTGTGACACTATAATATTCTTTCTCGAATTCAAATGTGTATTGTTGCTCACGGAGAGCATTTTAAACAAGCCGTACATAATAATTCCGTAAATGCAAGTGTTATTTAGTTTTACATACCTGAATATGACAGCCATTCTCCAATAACCCTATTGTACCAAATAAATACCATCTGCAATAGTTTTAGTGCCGATTCTTACTCATTAGACAATGCTCTACAACTTTGAAATTGGCATTTTTCTTCTATCTCGCTTTGTTGCAAGATTCCTGTTCCTAACATCTTAAACTCTCCACTAGAACCATTGCAATCTTTTTTAATTTGATCGGCCATGATGGTAGACCTCTAGATAGACCTAATCGTGTATATGCATGGGACCTATCCTTGCAAAGTTATTTTTTTTGGAGCGCTTTGGGATCTTCCTAGGAACCTCGTATGTAAAATATACAAGTAGAATATTTTTCATATTTCCTGTGAATTAAAAAAGGAAATATTTTCAACGAACTTAGATTATGGTGGTTTCATTAGACGGAGAGGACTGATGCAATTAGGCGAGAATTTCATAATGAACAGTAGCTGATTGTGTTTGATTTTTTTTTATTTGTTGAATCAATAAAGTGGCCGAGTTAATTAACTACTTAACAGAATAAACATACGCTAAAAATATGAGTAAAAATACATAAAAAAAAAATGGGTTTCACTGCCACTAGAATGACACATTTAAACAGGTAAATTTCCAGTTACACTCTTATAAAGGTGTCTACATGAATGTGTTATTTTACTCTTTTATGTGAGAATGGCAAGGAATAATGGATATATTTTATTTTATGCTAAAAAGACCGTTTTAAACAAAGAGGTAACATAAGATGTTAATTTTACTCAATTGTTTACCTGCTTAGATGGATTTCTTTTAAAGGATTCTTTTAAAGTGCCATTTTAGTGGCAGTAAACCCAGGCTTTTATGTGTTTTTGCCCATATTTTTTAGAGTGTTGGCGTTCATTGTATGATTTACATTTATTTATTTCATGTAAAATATCTGATTGGAAATACTTTCATTCATTTGATTACACGGATTTGGAGCAGTAAATAAACCAATTTATGTAGCTAGCAGAATTTAGACTAGTTTTCAGAACATTCCCTTTTAGCGGTTTTTATATGAACTTAGTTATTGTATCCTAAGTTCAATCTTCTTGAAATTTGATGCCGACTACGTGGTATGACTGACTTCGTTAATTTTCATAGAGGTTTGTAAAATTGCAATACCTAGGAAGTCCTTGCGGTTCCATAGAAATTGTCGGTTCTTACGGACCGAATAGCCTAATACAGTGCGAAACCGGTTCACGGACGCTAGTATCTGTTATGAGAGCGCGATTCTAGCTTTTAGAACGCTCTCTTCTTTATCCAGGTTCTGTGATGCTGGAACTTAGCAATTGTAACCTTGTGCAATTCGAGCGCTATATTATTTAAATTTTATACCAATTCCGGAGCGTGATTGACTGCGTTGGTTTACAAAGATGTTCGCCAAAATTGCGACAGTCGGTAAAAATTTCTTGCTACTATTGCATTTATCGACTATTTCGTACTGAATATGCTAAATAGCGCGAAACCTGCCCTCGGATGCTGGTGTCTGTAGCAGTGGCTCCTAGTGACTTCAGGAATGGGTGAAGCAGATTCCGTGGCGGGATTTCCCCTCCTCCTCGACAAAGAACATCACCAAAACACATCACGTTATTGGCACAGGTGTTGTCATATGTTATCTAAAAATAGCAAAACGAGTCTGAAAAATTCTCCAAATTATAATAATAATAACCCATTCAACCGATAGCTTTAAGTGAAGCAGCGCTTATCCTGCGTCATCCTGCGAGCCGCCACTGGTCTGCAGCGTGAGCGCGATTCATTTACCTAAATTCTGACATCTTTGAAGTCTCTTGGCGATCAAAACATGCTTTTTGGCGAAGCAGAAAGTGCCATGACGAGGGTTAACTCTGAAGTAGCTTCGTTTAGATGCAATTTGCTTATATAACGATTTAGTATTTGTAAATAGTTATGCATTATCACTGCTATAAATTTGTTGCATTAACTATATACAGTTTATAATGTCATAATATGATTAAAAAGTTGGATTTCTTTTGCTGTGTTAAGCTTTTATCGGTTGATGTTCGAAAGTCATTCTTCATAGTTCTGGATGATGAAGATTTCCAAGGACAAATGTCTTTCCAACCCGATAAATAACAGCTTTGGAATTATAGAGACCCGGGAGCGTTAAATCTCTTCATAAGGTATGTGCAAAAGTTCATTTCGAAATTCTTTCACGTTGCGTGAAAAATGTCAGGTAAAATGAATATTATATTTTTTAATTTGTAAAAATAAATTTATTAGAAATTTGGGTTTCTATCGCGTTTATAGAAAGTTTGATTGAAATGCTATACAGGGTGAATTAAAAAGATCACTCGACTAAATATCTCTTGAACGATTGATGGCAGATTTATGGTTCTAATTTAAGAAATGCTTTAATGTAGACAATCATCGTACGTAATTTTTCATCATGCGACACTTTTTAGTAGAAAAAGTACATAATGTTAAGTTTTTGAAATGAACTCCACGGAATTTATTTTATCAATCATAAAAATATTTTCAATAGTTCAATTAATCAAACAAAAACTTCAATTGCGATATTATCAAAATTACCCGTGATATCAGTAAATCAAAGTTTTCGATCAATAATTGGCAATAAAACTTTTTCTAAATATAAGTAAGCTTTCTCTTAAGAAATGTCATGTTTGCACAATCCCTGAAGTTATGTTTTTATGGTTTCTTTTTATCAGGTCAATGTGGTTTAAGTCTCAAAACTTTAATAATTTTTTCCCTGCTAATTTTGTATTTAAAGCACCGGAATTTTTTTCAAAAGGTCTTTAAATGAATAAGGAAGAACTTGTTAATTGTAAATTTCTTTGTAGAAGGTGAGTACAAAAAGTTAATTTTGTACTGTTTGACATAAACGTGTCACGTGACCAAAAATATCGTAGTTAAAAAGTCTATCTTATGTCAAGCATCTTTTTAAATTGGGACCATGGGTTTGCGACCCATGGTCCCAAATTAAAAAGATGCTTAACATAAGATGAAGATGCTTAACAATCGTTCAAGAGATATTTAGTCGTGCAACCTTTTTGAAATACCCTGTATACTTTGCAATAAATCACTTTCATTAACTCAGGAAATTACCCTTCTAGGGAAACAAAGTCTGGGACTTTTGTGTTGTCTGTATCCTTTTCATATTTTGGTCAAAATTGAGTGAGTTTAGGTTTAGAAGGAGTGTGATATTTATTATACAATAGTTACAAAAAGTAAGATTTTTTTTTCTGAATATTGCTTTTGGTCTTCGCTGTGTTAAAAACTATCAATCGATTGGTCAGATCATAACTTTGTCCGTCACAACTTCACTGGCCACGATGAATCTGAACGATTCCAAGTGAGACTGATCATACAGCTGCCACTATGCTTTGAAATGCCCGAAACTTTTTTTTTTCTAGAACAGAGAAAATGTATTATCAATTTTAGTAGAAGGAAACCGGAAACCTCTACACTGTAAAACATTTTCCAACCTTTGCTAATTTTTTTCAGCTATCAGTTTTAATGTTGTTGATAATTTCTGTACACTATCAGAAAAACCGCAATTACAGGCGTTCATGAAAATTCTTGCTTAATTTTTGAAATACTCAGCTAATTACCATCTTCCCGAAGCATTATTTTTGTATATATATACAGGATGAGTCAGAACTCTTGGGCCAAACTTTGAGGGGTGATAAATCACATCTAAACAAGCAATTTTTGTCATACAAAGCAGGGTCGCAACGCAAGAGGTGAACCGCAAGAGGTGAACCGCTAGAGGACGGCAGAACATACCTCCTATTTTACAGGAGGTATTGCCACAGTTACTGCAACATGTTTCTGCCAGCATTAAAGCATGTATGTGGTTCCAACACGAAGGAGCACCACCCCATTTCAGCGTGGATGTGCGGCGTACCTTAGATGCTACATTCCCAGGGCAATGAATTGATCGGAGTGGTCCCATAGCGGTCCGGCACGATCGCCTGATCTCTCCTGTATCGACTTTTTCTTATGGGGGCCATATGAAAAGTCTCATCTACGATAACCCCATCGACTCCGACGAGGACCTTGTTGCTAGGATTGCTGTTGCTGCCGGCGTTGTCCAAGATATGGCGGGTGTTTTTGCTAACGTGCCCTGCTCGCTACGTGTGAAGCCTGCATTATTGCTGGTGGTCTCACTTTTGAGCAGTTTCTGTAACTTTGTCCATGCATTCTGCAATTTCTGTCAGTAAAACGTACTTCGTGCCTAATCTGTTATTTTTGTGTTTCCTCTTTTCACGAGAGAGTCATCATTTCCTCATTTCATGAGCTACCACCTAGCGGTTCACCTTTTGCGTTACGACCCTGTTTTGTATGACAAGAATTGCTTGTTTAGATGTGATTTATCACCCCTTAAAGTTTGGCCCAAGAGTTCTGACTCACCCTGTATATATATATATATATATATATATATGTATATATATATAAATAAATAAATATAAATATATATATTTATATATATGTATATATATATATATATATATATATTTATTATCATAACTATCAGGAACTTTACTCCCCATTACAGACAGCTGATTCCCCTGCAACTTTCAATAACATGCTTGCAAGTGTTTTACAGTGTACTTAAAAAGTAGAATTAAAGAAATCGGTGGGTTTTAAGGAAACCAGAAACTGTCTAGCACGAAGTTGGCTATCCGTCATCTGTTGGTAGTAAATTCAATTGCGGGTTGATTTCATATGAAATAATGGCATTTTGCAAGATGCAACCGAATTTTTTTACTCAAAGTTCGAAACAGATATAATATAACTTAAAAAGTTTCCGTATGTATTTGGAAAATTTCAATTTTTCAATCTTTGTTATTTCAAGAGAAATTTCATTTCTTTTCACCAATAAAGTTGAACGGTGAAATATCCATTTAAAAGATTCAGAAACTGAATTGAGACTAAATACTCTGGTCACGATCCAAGGACCATGATATATTCTTAAAGAGTTTATTTGTCAATCCGAACTTTCCGAGTGTATATTTGGATTTAGCTAAATCGTTCCATTATTTGCACAGTTCGGTTACTGATAAGTTGAATCAATCAATGCCGAGACACATCTTTAAAATAACGACGTCCAAACTGCGTCTGATTCATTAATTCTCTGGTCTCAAATGTTTAGTGTTCTGGCCTGTTCAGAATCCTGAGTACGGGGAATGAGGTTTAACCATAGATGCTCGTAATGGATTGGAATCAATTTAAAAATGTAGGTCACTGTAAATTTGAGCTTTATGTACACTGAACGACAGTAGAGCACTAAAATTATCTAACCATTAAAGTGTATGTTTCCAACCTAGGTTATACTCACCTAGAGTGGGAGATTTTAATTTCAAAGGGGATGGTATATTATGTTTTATAAGAAAAAAAGTATCGCACATTAGGAAATGTGCGGATAATGCCCTGCATCTCACTTCCCACCGCATACTTCTTTAACCCATTAGTCCCCAGCGTCCCATCCAGTATAATGGGACGCTAGGCACTAATGGGTTAATCCTAATTTTTTTCCTTGTCGACACTTTCTTCTTGGATAATTGTGGACACGGTTTGACGGTCTGAGCTGAAATATTTGTACTCTTGGTTTTGATTTCAATCGCTGATGTCACTCTGTAGGGAATTCCCTCTTTGAGTTCTCCCGCTCTTATCTTTCGTTCTTTGCATGTTATCTCGCAGTTGCTTTTGATTATTCGATCAGTTCGCACTGATCGAACATATCGAACCTCATTTAATGAAAAGAGCTCATAAAGCCCTTAAAATGATTGTAGTCACCTAATTTTCATGATTTCTGCCATAAAAAACACAAATAATTTGTACGAATATCATTGTACAATGTAATGGCGCTCAAATGCAGTTATTGATAATATTAGTAATGTGTTGAAAGACTGCATTGGGTCGAGTATTTTGGGCCCTCCACGGTCGTTTTATGTACACAAGAGCAATTTTTGGAAGTGTTTAGAGTTGAACGACAGAATATTATATCTATTTTTCGCTTTGTCAAAGAAATATTTTGCTCTTAATGAATAAGAATTGGGTTAATACTACTTATTGATTTTATAAAATATGCACTTATAAAAGTTTATCATGATTTAAAAATTAAATTGCGGGAAATTTTTAGAGATGACAGAAGTAATGACACCCCTGTTCCCACAAGGAGGGTACGGTCCCTGTGGATGCCACCCCCACTGGGTTCCGGTCTAAATTGGGTGGCACTTCCCGGCCGTCCAAACAGTTACCTTACACCTTTCTGGCAGGTCAGACGGTCTAGGTCTCATCAACAACAACCCCTGTTCCCACGAGCCAACGGCCCTAGCGTGCTGATAACATCGGTTCTCGTTAGATCACTGAAATCAAGCAGCATCGGGCGCGGTTAGTACTTGGGTGGGTGCCAACTGGGAACATCGCGTGCTGTTGGCACTTTTCGAGCGCAGTAGCCCTGTGGTTTGTGCACTGGATTTGCACGCTGTCACAACTGCCGCCGTGTTCATGCGGAGTACGCTCACGTTAAACATGTGGGTCCGTAAGTCCCTCCGTGATTTTGGTTGTAGGGAGAAGGAGGGTACGGTCCCTGTGGATGCCTCCCCCACTGGGTTCCGGTCTAAATTGGGTGGCACTTCCCGGCCGTCCAAGCAGTTACCTTGCACCTTTCTGGTAGGTCGGACGGTCTGGGTCTCAACACCCCCTGTTCCCACGAAGTTTATTTTGTGACTAAATAAACGGCCGATCCGATGGGTAGACAGTTATGAACACATATCTAAAAGTTGCAGATCTTTCTATTTCAGTAGTCTAAAAAGTATTGTGTTTAAGAATGTATATTCAGTGACCGGAAATTTCTGGAACAAACATGTTGCTTTCTTTTGCTTACCTTAGGTCCAAAGATGAGGATGACCGTGATTGTAGTGCTGAGTTGCGTTCGAATAAAACCAAATAGGTACTTGATATCAGGACCGGCGTTCGGCAGGATGACGAGGCTAAAATAAAAAATTAAAGTCAATTGTCACCTCCAAAGGACTTCAACAGTATTTATTTGAAAATTCTTATTTTAGAAATTATTAAAAAATGTATTGTCATTATTACATGGCTAAAATATATATATTTTTTTTTTGCATTTGCAAATATACAGCCAGTTTACGTAAAAGAAAAAAAAGGCGAAAACACAAACGTAGCTAATTAAACAACGAATTTAGATATGACTATTTCTCAAATAATTCCAAAAATGCATCTAGAGTTGTGATTCTGATGAAAGTGTTTACGATTGTGTTTGCAAAATTAAGCAAAACTGAATTTCGCCCAATTGGAGATTTATTGCTCAATGCAAATACCTCGGATAGAAATATTACTATTCTTTTTTTGTCTTAATTAATCCAAGGTTAAACTGAATACAACATGTATCTATGAAGATCCAGAGTCCAACCTTTTTTCTATTCGGTGAATGAGCTTGTAAATTAAAATTTGCAAATCTCATATCATACGCTTATTGCAATCATATTAAATTCTATCTCACGCCATTAATATTACCACAGAATAAACGTACTCCTTCTTTTCGTTTAAAACAGCATATTTGACCATTAATCCTAACTACAACGTAAACTTTCTCATTCGAATTTCTCTACTTTCTCAGCCTTGAATAGCCTATAATCATAACTATTTCATTTATTTTATTTGCTGACCTATTATTTATTTGCTTTGCTACTTGTTTTCCTGCCAGTTGTTTCTTGTTTGTTTTGTTATGGCTTTTGTTCTGCCACTGACCATTGTTTTAATGTAACGTGTAGCCAGTTTGGTCGGGGGCTGTGGATACGTCAGGTCTATCTATCTAAAGCGCCTTTTCCCGCAGTTCCTTACCCCACTGTTACACATTTACTTATACGTATAAATTGTATGTGTTTTGTATATTATGTGGAAAAATAAAGTTTACTATTATTAAAGACTAAAATACAGGGTGTCCGAAAAAGATTGAAACGCGCTTTAACTCTTTACCTGTTGGAGATAAGTGGGCAATGTGTAAATTGCAAAAATGTTGAAAGTAAGGTAGGAAATAATACTAAGTTAATGAAATTGTCCTCCCATTCATTTTCAAAAAGCTACACCTTTTAAATTTTTATACGACCCCCTTAGACAAATTGGGTCAATCTGAAAATTTTTATTTTTAATGCAACAAGATCATTAAAAAAACCCTCATATCTGCATCTTTAAAATTGAGCGATTTGTATTTAATTGAAAATTGAACATTGTGAATGGGGACCCTATGTCAAATTAGAAATGTAAATTTGTGACATATCACAAAAGAGATAAAACTGGATGATAATACATAGGATACCCAACCGCGTAGTGAGTACCACTGCTTTATATGATCTCTGTCTGTGCAATCTATATAAATAAAAATGAAAATCTGTCTGTCTGTCTGTCTGTCTGTCTGTCTGTCTGTCTGTCTGTCTGTTTGTCACACCATCACGGGAGAACGGCTGAACCGAATTTGATGAAATTTTGTGGGTAGCCCAGAAATAGCCCCACTTAAAATTATATCCGTGTTTTGAGTTTCTACGACCAGTGGTTCTCGAGATATTAGTAAAAAACGAAATTTTCGTTTGTCCCATCATCACGGAAAAACGGCTGAACCGAATTTAATGAAATTTGGTGAATAGCCTTGAAATATCCCCCCATAAATTTTGTCCAAGTTTCGAGTTTCTAAGACCTGGGGTTGTCGAGATATTAATGAAAAACGGAACTTTTTCCTAGGAGTTCTACTCCCTAACTCCGTGGTTTATCCAAACGAAAAGCTTGAAAATCGTTTGAAAGTGAATTAAAATTTAATCTCTGAGTTTGATGGGAGATTTTTTGCGTTAATTAGTCACTTTCTGAAAACATGAATTGTTTGAAACATGATTTAAAGGGGAAATCTATCTCCATGGTTCATGGTTTATTTAAAACAAGCTTTTACGGAACAATGAGAAGTATAGAGAAATCAAAATCGTTACTTAATTTCGCAGTTTATGTTATAAGACATGACATATTTAACATGTTATAAGATTCTATCTTATATCATGTTACTCAGAAACGCAATTAAATTAAATCTGTCTGTTAATTTTAATAATTATTTTTTCGATTTGAATAATAAATAAATGGATATAAAAATATATTTTAGAAAAGAACGATTTGATTTTTCTTATAGCATTTTTGACTGGATAATATCAATTACGGTCTTCAGGTTTAAAAATTATTGTTATTTATATATTCGGGGATTATTGATTCAAGGATTATTGATATTTTCAAGTTATTATGCAATTATTTTATTATGACAAAAATTGTTTAAACTCATATATTGTATGTTGTACGAATCTTCTACAAATACACGTGTATATCTTTTAATCTACGAGAATATAAGTAGTACAGGTATATTGACATATGTTTTGATATATATTGGCATATATTGGAATCAATTACGACCTTCTGGTATAAAGAGTACGGATATTATTGATGTTTTCAATTTATTACGTCATCTCTTTTATTTTGGCAAATATTTTTGAGACGCATATTGTAATACGGGTAATCTTCTACTAACACATTGGCATATTTTCTGATCTGCGACAATATAATTAGTACGGGGTTGCATATATTCATTCAATTCCTATTTTTTCTTCTGTAAATTTGCTTACAAAAGGGGGCAGGATGTTTTATTCTTCAGATCTGATCGTGAAGATAATTTTGCATAGTGAGAACATATATTCTTAAACTTCTCTTTAGGAGCAATAAATTTAATATTTTAACAGAATTTGCACATGATTGCGAACTTTAAGTTTCTTTAAATTATACACTTCGTACGAATAACGGATGTGCTGTTAGTGGTTAATAAATTTTAACATTTTAGGAGGATATATCATGTTGCTCGGCATCGCAATTAAATTAAATGTGTTTGTTAATGTTTTTATTATTTTTTTTCGATTTAAATAATAAATAAATGGATAAATGGATGTAAAAGTATATCTTATGAATGGACGGTTTGATTTTTCTTTTAATTATATTAATTGCTGACTGCGTACATCAATTTCATTTATTTTGGCAAAGAGTTTTCAAGCTTATATCGCATTCAGCTACTAAACTCATATATTGTGTTTAGCCAATAAATTCATATAGCCGATTGTTGAAACAGAAAAAGAGTAGAGCGGGTATATCTTCTAATACAATTGTAGTGTTTTCATTTAGTATATTGAAACGGGATAAGAATGTTTCATTCAGATCTGCAAATTCAAAGCTACGAATTTGGAGGGATATCGCTAATTTGACAACTTTTCTTAAACTTTGCCAAATTGACGGAAATGTCGCCAAATTGATATAAACGACACACAAACAGCTGCCATAAACCTTCGGGTTGGTCGTGTGGCTTGGGTCTTCAACATATCAATGAAATTTTTTTTTGTTTTGTTAGAAGAGAGTACTGAAATGATGTTTGGTTAGCATTTATCTGTCAGACCAACCATCCTACTTAGTAATACATTTAGCGAATTTTTAAAATGTCACCAAATTGATAAAAATGTTTTCAAATCTATAAAAATATCTTGAAATTGATAAAATTGCGCTACATAAATGATATTAATTGTTTTTTGTTAGGGGATAGTATTGTGATGATATTTCGTCAATTTGTCGCAAAGTGGAACTGTCAGTTCTACAGTCCCACTTGGCGATAAATTTGGCGATTTTTTAAAATGTCGCTAATTTGACGAAACTGTCGCCAAATGTTCCATAGAAATATAACTATTTAGACGATATTTTTTCTACCAATTTATTTGAAGCAAATGATATCATGTCGCTTAGCAACGGATTTAAATCCAATGTGTTTATGCGGCAGACGGTTTTTATTAAATCCTTTCCGATTTGAATAATGAAGATATGTATATAAAATAAATTTCATTGCCCATTTCATTTTGGACTGGATAATATCAATTATACTCTTCAGGTTTAAACATTATTATTATTGATATTTTCCGGAATTATTGATTCAGGGATTATTGATATTTTTAAGTTATTACGCCATTGTTTTATTGCGGCAAAAATTGCTGACACACGCATATTGTACGTTGTACGAGTAATCTTCTAGGAATGCACGGGTATATCTTCTAACCTACGAGAATATAAGTAGTACAGGTATATTGGCATATATATTGGAATCAAGTACAGTCTTCTGGTATGAAGATTAAGGGGATTAATTATATATTCAATTTATTACGTCGTCTGTTGTATTTTACCAAAAAACATTTGTGACTCATATTGCAAAACGGGTAATCTTCTACTAATAATCGGACATTATAAGTAGTACGTGTCCATATAATTCCCATATAATTTTAGCACTTTAATTTTGACATATATTGGAATAAATGACTGTCTTCAGATTTAAAGATTACGGGTTTATTGGTATTTTCAATTTATACATGTAATCTACTAATACAGGTTATATTTTCTAATATTCGCGTATATAATTAGTACGGGTCCCATACAATTTTAACGCTTTTATTTTGCATATATTGATTCAATTCCATATTTTTTTTTTATATTTGCTTACATAAGGGGCCCAAGATGTTTTATTCTTCAGATATGTCCAGGAAGATAATTTTATATAGCGAGAACAGAGATTCTTAAACTTCTTTTTAGGAGCATTATATTAAATATTTTAACAGAATATTTTGATTAAACATGCCATTTAGTATACTATAAGAATTTGGACATGATTATGAATTTCAAGTTTCTTTATATTATATACTCCGTAGGCAGAACGGGTATGCTGCTAGTCTATATAAATAAAGATGAAAATCTGTCTGTCTGTCTGTCTGTCTGTCTGTCTGTCTGTTTGTCACACCATCACGGGAGAACGGCTGAACCGAATTTGATGAAATTTTGTGGGTAGCCCAGAAATAGCCCCACTTAAAATTATATCCATGTTTTGAGTTTCTACGACCAGTGGTTCTCGAGATATTAGTAAAAAACGAAATTTTCGTTTGTCTCATCGTCACGGAAAAACGGCTGAACCGAATTTAATGAAATTTGGTGAATAGCCTTGAAATATCCCCCCATAAATTTTGTCCAAGTTTCGAGTTTCTAAGACCTGGGGTTGTCGAGATATTAATGAAAAACGGAACTTTTTCCTAGGAGTTCTACTCCCTAACTCCGTGGTTTATCCAAACGAAAAGCTTGAAAATCGTTTGAAAGTGAATTAAAATTTAATCTCTGAGTTTGATGGGAGACTTTTTGCGTTAATTAGTCACTTTCTGAAAACATGAATTGTTTGAAACATGATTTAAAGGGGAAATCTATCTCCATGGTTCATGGTTTATTTAAAACAAGCTTTTACGGAACAATGAGAAGTATAGAGAAATCAAAATCGTTATTTAATTTCGCAGTTTATGTTATAAGACATGACATATTTAACATGTTATAAGATTCTATCTTATATCATGTTACTCAGAAACGCAATTAAATTAAATCTTTCTGTTAATTTTAATAATTATTTTTTCGATTTGAATAATAAATAAATGGATATAAAAATATATTTTAGAAAAGAACGATTTGATTTTTCTTATAGCATTTTTGACTGGATAATATCAATTACGGTCTTCAGGTTTAAAAATTATTATTATTTATATTTTCGGGGATTATTGATTCAAGGATTATTGATATTTTCAAGTTATTATGCAATTATTTTATTATGACAAAAATTGTTTAAACTCATATATTGTATGTTGTACGAATCTTCTACAAATACACGTGTATATCTTTTAATCTACGAGAATATAAGTAGTACAGGTATATTGACATTTGTTTTGATATATATTGGCATATATTGGAATCAATTACGACCTTCTGGTATAAAGAGTACGGATATTATTGATGTTTTCAATTTATTACGTCATCTCTTTTATTTTGGCAAATATTTTTGAGACGCATATTGTAATACGGGTAATCTTCTACTAACACATTGGCATATTTTCTGATCTGCGACAATATAATTAGTACGGGGTTGCATATATTCATTCAATTCCTATTTTTTCTTCTGTAAATTTGCTTACAAAAGAGGGCAGGATGTTTTATTCTTCAGATCTGATCGTGAAGATAATTTTGCATAGTGAGAACATATATTCTTAAACTTCTCTTTAGGAGCAATAAATTTAATATTTTAACAGAATTTGCACATGATTGCGAACTTTAAGTTTCTTTAAATTATACACTCCGTACGAATAACGGGTGTGCTGTTAGTGGTTAATAAATTTTAACATTTTAGGAGGATATATCATGTTGCTCGGCATCGCAATTAAATTAAATGTGTTTGTTAATGTTTTTATTATTTTTTTTCGATTTAAATAATAAATAAATGGATAAATGGATATAAAAGTATATCTTATGAATGGATGGTTTGAATTTTCTTTTAATTACATTAATTGCTGACTGCGTACATCAATTTAATTTATTTTGGCAAAGAGTTTTCAAGCTTATATCGTATTTAGCTACTAAACTCATATATTGTGTTTAGCCAATAAATTCATATAGCCGATTGTTGAAACAGAAAAAGAGTAGAGCTTGTATATCTTCTAATACAATTGTAGTGTTTTCATTTAGTATATTGAAACGGGATAAGAATGTTTCATTCAGATCTGCAAATTCAAAGCTACGAATTTGGAGGGATATCGCTAATTTGACAACTTTTCTTAAACTTTGCCAAATTGACGGAAATGTCGCCAAATTGATATAAACGACACACAAACAGCTGCCATAAACCTTCGGGTTGGTCGTGTGGCTTGGGTATTCTACATATCAATGAAATTTTTTTTTTTTTTGTTAGAAGAGAGTACTGAAATGATGTTTGGTTAGCATTTATCTGTCAGACCAACCATCCTACTTAGTAATACATTTAGCGAATTTTTAAAATGTCACCAAATTGATAAAAATGTTTTCAAATCTATAAAAATATCTTGAAATTGATAAAATTGCGCTACATAAATGATATTAATTGTTTTTTGTTAGGGGATAGTATTGTGATGATATTTCGTCAATTTGTCGCAAAGTGGAACTGTCAGTTCTACAGTCCCACTTGGCGATAAATTTGGCGATTTTTTAAAATGTCGCTAATTTGACGAAACTGTCGCCAAATGTTCCATAGAAATATAACTATTTAGACGATATTTTTTCTACCAATTTATTTGAAGCAAATGATATCATGTCGCTTAGCAACGGATTTAAATCCAATGTGTTTATGCGGCAGACGATTTTTATTAAATCCTTTCCGATTTGAATAATGAAGATATGTATATAAAATAAATTTCATTGCCATTTCATTTTGGACTGGATAATATCAATTATACTCTTCAGGTTTAAACATTATTATTATTGATATTTTCCGGAATTATTGATTCAGGGATTATTGATATTTTTAAGTTATTACGCCATTGTTTTATTGCGGCAAAAATTGCTGACACACGCATATTGTACGTTGTACGAGTAATCTTCTAGGAATGCACGGGTATATCTTCTAACCTACGAGAATATAAGTAGTACAGGTATATAGGCATATATTTTGACATATATTGTAATATATATTGGAATCAAGTACAGTCTTCTGGTATGAAGATTAAGGGAATTAATTATATATTCAATTTATTACGTCGTCTGTTGTATTTTACCAAAAAACATTTGTGACTCATATTGCAAAACGGGTGATCTTCTACTAATAATCGGACATTATGAGTAGTACGTGTATATCTTCCCATATAATTTTAGCACTTTAATTTTGACATATATTGGAATAAATGACTGTCTTCAGATTTAAAGATTACGGGTTTATTGGTATTTTCAATTTATACATGTAATCTACTAATACAGGTTATATTTTCTAATATTCGCGTATATAATTAGTACGGGTCCCATACAATTTTAACGCTTTTATTTTGCATATATTGATTCAATTCCTTATTTTTTTTTTATATTTGCTTACATAAGGGGTCCAAGATGTTTTATTCTTCAGATATGTCCATGAAGATAATTTTATATAGCGAGAACAGAGATTCTTAAACTTCTTTTTAGGAGCATTATATTAAATATTTTAACAGAATATTTTGATTAAACATGTCATTTAGTATACTATAAGAATTTGGGCATGATTATGAATTTCAAGTTTCTTTATATTATATACTCCGTACGAAGAACGGGTATGCTGCTAGTCTATATAAATAAAAATGAAAATCTGTCTGTCTGTCTGTCTGTCTGTCTGTCTGTTTGTCCCATCATCACGGGAGAACGGCTGAACCGAATTTGATGAAATTTTGTGGGTAGCCTAGAAATAGCCCCACTTAAAATTTAGTCTATGGTTGGAATTTCTACGACCAGTGGTTCTCGAGATATTAGTAAAAAACGAAACTTTCGTTTGTCTCATCATCACGGGAAAACGGCTGAACCGAATTTAATGAAATTCTGTGGGTGGCCTTGAAATAGCCCCCCATAAATTTTGCCCAAGTTTCGAGTTTCTAAGACCAGGGGTTGTCGAGATATTAATGAAAAACGGAACTTTTTTTTATAGGAGTTCTACTCTCCAACTCCGTGGTTTATCCAAACGGAAAGGATAAAAATCGTTTGTTTAAAGCGTCAAAGGGAATTAAAACTTTATTTTTGAGTTTGATGCAGGATTTTTGCTTTAAATAGTCACTATCTGAAAGCATGAATTGTTTGAAACATGAATTTAAATGGAAAAATCTACCTCCATGTTTTATATGTCACAAGCTTTTACTCAACGATTAGAAGTATAAAGAAATTAAAATGGTTATTTAATTTCGCATTTTATGAGGAAGATTCTATCTTATATCATGTTGCTCGGCAAAGGAATGGAATTAAATGTGTTTGTTAATGATTATTATTTTTTTTTTCGATTTGAATAATAAATAAATGGATATTAAAATATATCTTATAAATGAACCGTTTGATTTTTTTTAATTATATTAATTGCGAATTGCATACATCACTTTCATGTATTTTAGCAAAGAGGTTTTAAGCTTATATATTGTGTTTAGCTAATAAGCTCATATTCTGTTTGCCCAATAAATTCATTTATCCAATTGTTTAAACAGAAAAAGAGTAGAATGGGTATATCTTCTAATAATATTTTATTGTTTTCATTTAGTATATACAAACTGGATCGCGATATTTTATTCAGATCTGCGAATTTAGAGCTACGAATTTGGCTGCATATCGCTAACTTGGCAAATTTCTTAAAAGTTGCCAAATTGATTGAAATGTCCCCAAATTGATAAAAATGACGTAAATCAATGAATTTTATTTTGATTTGTTAAAAGAAAGAACTGAAATGGTGCTTCGTTAGCATTTGTCTGTCAGTCCAACCGCCCCGCCCTACTTAGTAACCCATTTAGCGAATTTTTAAAATGTCATTAAATTGATAAAAATATTTATAAATCCATAAAAATATTTTGAAATTGATAAATTGCCCTAAATAAACGAAATTGTGTTTTTTTTTAGGGGATAATATTTTGATGATCGTTCGTCAATTTATCGCCAAGTGGGACTGTCAGTTCTACAGTCCCACTTGGCGATAAATTTGGCGATTTTTTAAAATGTCGCCAAACCTTCATTAGAGATATTCAGACGATATTTGGACCACCAATTTATTTGAAGCAAATCATAACATGTCGCTTAACAACGGATTTAAATTTAATGTGTTTATGAGGAAGAATATTTTTATTAAATCTTTTCCGATTTTAATGATGAAGATATGCATATAAAATAAATTTCATTGCCATCGTATTTTTGACTGGATAATATCAATTACGATCTTCATGTTTAAACATTATTATTATTGATGTTTTCGGGGATTATTGATTCAGAGATTATTGATAATTTCAATTTCTTATGGCATTGTTTTATTGCGGCAAAAATTGTTGAAACTCATATATTGTACGTTGTACGAGTAATCTTCTACAAATGCACGGGTATATCTTCTAATGTAAGAGAATATAAGTAGTACATGTATATTGGCATATATTGGAATCAAGCCTTCTGGTATGATGATTACGGGGATTATTGATATTTTTAATTTATTAAGTAATCTGTTATATATTGGCAAATATTTTTCAAACTAAATATTATAATACGGGTAATATTTTACTAACACTAGGACATATCTTCTAATCTAAGACATTATAAGTAGTGCGGGTTTATCTTCCCATATAATTTTAGCACTTTCATTTGGGCACATATTGGAATTAATTACTGCCTACTGGTTAAAGAGTACGGATTTATTGATATTTTCAATTTATATATGTAATCTACTAATACAGGTTATATCTTTAATATTCGCGTATATAAGTGGTACGGGTCCCATGCAATACGCTATTATTTTGCTTATATTGATTCAATTCCATACTTTTTATAAATTTGCTTACAAAAAAGGCGAGGATATTTTATTCTTCAGATCTACCCGTGAAGATAATTTTGAATAACGAGAACAGCCATTCCTTAACTTCTTTTTATGAGCATTATGTTAAATATTTTAACAGAATATTTTGATTAAGAATGCCATTAAGTATACTATAGGAATTTGCACATGATTGTGAATTTTAAGTTTATTTATATTATATACTCCGTACGAAGAACGGGTATGCTGCTAGTGCTTTATATAGATGCATTTGTGATAACATCGTCCATTTGTTTATGATCCCTATTTTCACTGATGAAACAGCCTTTCACATGGTACGGAAAAGTGGCGTAAGTCAAATTTTTTCCTTTATCATAATTCAGTTGATTTTAAAGATACAGATATGCGGTTTTTTCAATGATCTTGTTGTATTAAAAATACAAATTTTCTGATTGACCCAATTTGTCTAAGGGAGTCGTATAAAAATTTCAAAAATTGTAACTTTTCGAAAATGAATGGGAAGACTATTTCATTAACGTAGACTTATTTCGTATTTCCTACCTTACTTTCAACATTTTTGCAATTTACATTGCTCACTTACCTTGAACAGGAAAAGAGTTACAGGAAAAGCGCGTTTCAATCTTTTTGGGACACCCTGTATATATTTCTAAGATAAACGTTCCCATTCTTAACTGCATCCTTATCACATTTTTGTAATATAGAAGCGTAAGGACTGCATATTTCCCATGCCTTGATGAGAACAGGTTCTTTTGACTTGGAAGAGGGGAGGGGGTCAGCAATATTCAGCCTTTCGAAAAAGGTGTAACTTTACAAGTAATGACCGGACTGCTCTGAAACTCCGAAGGAGATGGAGGGTCGATGTGAGTTCCGGTTAATATGGGTTCAGACCCATGAATGCAATTTTGTTCGGATAGTGCCATGTTAAAAGAATCAGATGTGGGCAGCATATAACTTTCCCTGCACACTCATATAAACGTTCTCTTTATTTCTTCAGTAATTCATTAAATTAAGCTTAATTGCACAAAACAACACCCACAATTATTTTAAATGACACTGAAATTGCAATTTTAATTCAATTTTCGTTTTCATTGGGTAACTGGACTTATTTTCAAAAGTGACGTAGCGAAAATGCGGAAAAACTCAAATATCTCCAGAACTGCTAGCTCTAGACTCTAGAGTAATGGGGTTGGTCTTCTTTTCATCGTCAAAAATTATGTATAAAATAAGTATTTAATGGATATATTTAAGCATACGTAGTTTTTTTTATTTTCAGAGCTATTAATGCTATATCGATAGAACAGTAAACTATACATATCGATACGCCATATCGGCATACCGTATAATATTCCTTCCTCACTAGCTTAAACCCTAAAATGCGCACTATTCTCATGAAATGTAATTTTTTCTTTCTGACCATTTTCAATTTAAAAGCACATTCTTGATAATTTTGGTCGATCAATAGCCGACCGAGATGGCATTCAAAATTCGATATAGAAGGAAAGAGGAAAATCGAATTTAAATTTCCCTCTTCTCGAATACTAGTACTCAGATTTTCCCATTAAACTCCAATATTTATTTAAGCTTTCTATTGCCGAGGAAATTTAAAATATTTAACTCATAGATTTTATTTAAGCCGTTTCAATTTACTAAATTTATGTCTGGGTGTTAAGAGGAATTTAAAATTCCATTTGATATTTATACTTCCCTCTTATCCATTGTATATTTTTAAGAAACGAATTGTGTGGGGTAGAAATACGAATTGAGTTTTTATTGGATTTACATGTGTTGTTCTCCCTAAAATGTGAATCAAATATTTTAGCATTATTTTTGTGTGTGGTTGTTTTTATTATGTATTCATTACTTAAAAACCATGTCCGAATTTTATGAAATCTGGCAGGCAGGTGATCATGTGGTGCTGATGGGATTTTTGTACAAATCGAGAGAATCGAGTTGGTCCGTTTTTTTTTATCAAAAAATACTGCGAAAATTGAAAAAACTAAAATAAAAGAAGTACGCTTTTTTCTATTTATGAAAATTTTCAATTTATATAAATACAATTAAAAATCTATTTGTCTCATCATCACAGGAAAATGGCTATACGGAATTTCATGAAATTTTTGATGGGTAACCTCGGTAATGTTCCCCTTAAAATTTAGATGTTCGTCTGTCTTTCTGTCCGTCTGACGGTTTTCTCACTTTTAGCTAGATCCAATCGTTATACGAGCCTCCAAATAAATGGGACCCAATCGTTATTTGAATCTCTAACATTATGGAAGCGTTTATAAATTAATGAAATAAAAAAGTAAACCTCTTAATCTGCAGATGATATAAAAAGAATGAAACTTTTGTTTCTTTCATTTGTATATTTTTTTTATCGTCTGTCATATATTACTGCTATATATTTGAATGCATGATTTTAGCAACAGCAAAATTTTAAATATCGGTGTCTTTTTTTACTGAATGGCAATATAAGGTTATTTGTTCTTCGTTTGGAATATGCATAAAAAGTGGATTATTTTATTTTATTTATTTTTACAGTCAGCTTCACCGATAGTTCACATTAAATTGTGAATTAAATGTCTTTACATTATATATACCGTGTGAAGGGCGAGTATACAGTTAGTATGAAATATGTCTTATGGTGATTCAGATTCCAGATGTGTTATGCTAGGCCATAACAATGATATTTCCATGCACATGCATTTATACGATGTTGAGTAGTGGTAGAGATATAGCTGCGAGTACTCACTGTATCAGAACCATGATGATGTTAACGACCGTGATGCTGTGCACGGCCCAGCTGATGTGCTTGGCTTCGTTGAAGACGGACTCGGCGTTTCGCACGTTGTAGCACACGCGAATGCCCCAAAGTAGGAACAGAAACTCACCTGAGTATTAAAAGGAAGAATCATTACACCTGAGATGATTATTAAATAGTATAATAAAGACATTTGTTTTTGAAGATTCGACTAAATGTCACAAATAAAAGCTGGTAATAACAAAAGTAATAGAATGTGGATTTTTTTCAGATGCAAACATTCTAGGATGAGAATGGGTTTTGAAATTAAAATATTATGTTGAAGACTTAAACATCCGAGGATGGGAAATCGTACCAGAGTTAATTTTATCGGCCAATTTGATTTCAATCAAGCGCCAATTTGATTGAACAGATGGCGTCAGACCCAAAAAGAGCAAATCGAGAAATTGCTGTGAAATGCGAATTATAAAAATGTCCTCATTGTTAGCGTTTAACTTTACTTTTGAAATAAACATATTAAACTATATTGAAGACCTGAATATTTTACGACATAACTGTTCGTGGGAAAACGTACCAAACTTGATTTTATTGGCCAATTTGATTTGATCAAGTGCTAATTTGATCGGGAAGATGGCGTTAGACCCAAGAGGATCAAATTGAAAAATTACTGTGAAATGTGTATTATAAAAATTTCCTCATTGTTAGCTTTTAATTTTGTATTGCTGTTAGACATTGAAGAATTGACAGACAACTTACTTGGTTAATAGGAGGTGATACACACAAAAAAGCAAAGGGGGACGGAGATTGGTTTTACTATGACAGAAGGACGTATATGAAGATATGTCTTTTTACCATTTCAAAGGTAGTTGAGGTTAGCTCAGTGGATATGATAGTTTTGTTTTAAATACCTTTCTGTTTTATTAAGGTGTATTTAAATTATAAAATTTTGATAAAATTATAAAATTTTATAATGACTATGCTCAAATGGCAAAAGTCTGTATTTTGAGCATACGTCATTTTGTTAACTTTTTGTTCTCGAATCCTTAATAAAATTATAAAATTTTATTAAGGCGTATTTAAATTAATGAAGCAGGTACGAGAATGACAAAAACAGCCTCTTGTCACGCGGAAACCCTGTATATAAACTCACATCACTTTGCAGAAACAAGTAAGTCCTCGTATTTCCAACAGTTGTTACGGCAAAACGATGTAAGTGAGAAATAATCTACTTTTTTAGACATTTTTTCACAATTGATATGGTAAAATGACGTGAGAAATACACTGCTTTTTCTTAGGCATTACTTTAGGCATTTTCTCACAATTGATACGGCAAAATGACATAAGAGAGAAATATGCTACTTTTTCTTAGTTGTTCTCTCACAATTGATACGGCAGAGCGACGTGAGAAATACGCTACTTTTTCTTAAGCATTTTACAGGCAAAACGACGTGAGAAATACACTACTTTTCTTGGGCATTGCTTTAGGTATTTTCTCATAATCGATACGGCAACACGACGTGAGTGAGAAATAAGCTATTTTTTCTTTGTTATTTTCTCACAATTGATACGGCAGAACGACGTGAGAAATAAGCTACTTTTTCTTAGGCATCTTACAGGCAAAACGATGTGAGAAATAAGCTACTTTTTCTTCGGCATTTTACAGGCAAAACGACGTGAGAAATACCTACTTTTTCTTGGGCATTTCTTTGGGTATTTTCTCACAATTGATACGGGAAAGTGACGTAAGTGAGAAACACTCTCCTTTTGTTTATGCATTTTCGTAAGAATGCATTGCGGGGCGCGGTAGCCCATTGGTTAGCGCGCTGGAGTTGCACTCGGTAGGCCCGGGTTCGATTCCAGCTACTGCCAAAACTGCCGCCGTGTTCATGCGGAGTACGATCACGTTAAACATGTGGGTCCGAAAGTCCTTCCGAGAGGTTGGTGGTAGGGGAAGGAGGGTACGGTCCCTGTGGATGCATCCCCCACTGGGTTCCGTTCTAAATTGGGTGGTACTTCTCGACCGTCCAAACAGTTACCTTACACCTTTCTGGTAGGTCGGACGGTCTGGGTTTCAACAACACACGATTGGCGCCAATCTTGTGTGTTACTTTTTGTTTCGGATTAGTTGGACTGTTCTTTTTATTGCTTTATGATTGACTCTCTCTTAATCCAGGTCTTTGGTACATAATCCTCTCCCCCTGTTTCTTCCTTTTGCCCCCATTCTTCTTTTCTCTTACGCTGGATCTCCTTTCTTCAGTGCATCATCGAAACAGCTGTGTGTTGCCTTATCGTGTTATTTGTGATTATATACATTAAGCTTATATACGTGCTTATATAGGATAAGTTTTTCTTATCCTGCGCACAAAGTGCATTTTACTTATTGAAGTTAAAAATGAGTCCAATATCCAGCTTTGTTTTCAGTGTTTGATGTCATACGCAACACAGAACTCCAGAGTAGTGCTTTTTCTAGATAAATGGCATTTTGTAATAAAATTTTCTATAAGCCGTTAATATCATTTTTTATTCAGTTTCATTCATGTGTAAGTAAAAGCAATTGTTACCATTTTCCATAATAATTTTTCGAGAAAGATTTTATCTCTGTAAAGTGCGAATAGATGGCGCTACCTTCGTCAAAATGTTTTATCTGTATGACAGAACAATTTTTCTCCAAATCAAACATAAAATTATATTATGATAAAACTATTTTCTGATGTTCGCTGACTTGCGTTAGTGATTTCACTCTCAAGAGGTTTATCTCCACACTTTCCGTGAAGCAGTTTGCTTCTTACCGCAGATGGGGTTTTTTTTCCGCATCATGGTGATTGTTGTTGTATAGCAGCATTTACAGGTAGAGGTGCAGGAATATGACAAGCGTTCGCAAATAATTCTAATAATTCTTCGCAAATAATTAAAGTTTAGCGATTTTTCCACTTTTAAGATACCATTGTTTGGCAGATTTACTTAGCTGCGAAAGCTAGTTGTATTGTAGACTAAAACATGTATTTTAAACAGGAGTGAAACTGTTAGAAAATAAATATATTGTCTTTCAGATTAATATTTAAATTTTTTGGCGTTGTGAAAAAAATATATATTATTTACAATAAAATTATCCCCATATATATGAATTTTATTGTGTCATTTTCAACATTTTCCAACATACATGAAAAGTTTTCATGACTTTGGTTATGCTATCTGTCTGTCTGCTCACACGATAACTACCGTAAAAAACGACTTTGTCGAAATGGAATTTTTGTATGCTGTTGAGACGGTCTGTGGGACATATGGGAATGTAAATTAACAATATCACCCAATTAGTTTTGGATTGAACCCGGGTTGAAAAAGTGAAATAAATACACTGAACCTTATTATAGGATTCAATTTTTCAAACATTTTTAAAGTAAAATTAAAATTCACAAATTGCTTCGAAAATTTTAGGAAATATTAAAATTATCACATAAAATGTGTAAAAAAAAAATCAGCAAAATATGTTGGGTAGCTTTCAAGGGGGTATGGTAACCAAATTGCTGAAATCTGCAATTTTGAAGTTATAGTTGTAATTTTTTTGTATTCAGGTAGATTTTTAGTATAGTAAACATGTGATATTCAAAATTTTAAAAATTAAAAAAATACTTTTTAAAAATTGAAATTTCAAAAATTTGATAAGTTTTCTTTTTAATATAAGTAGAAAAATAATTTTTCTAAAATTTTAATTTGAACAATTTTTAACATAAAAATATGTAAGAAATAAATTGTCTTTACAGTTTTTGTAAATATGAATTACAAAAAATGTAATAAAAAATAATGTAAAAAAACGTGATTTTACACCACAAATATTGCTTTCGAAAATCATAATAAAAAAACAAACACATATTTCAGCAATTGCTGAAGACAAATTAAAGAAAAGTATATATATTACAATTGCTCTAAATTTCATTCATATTCGTGCAGTAGAATTTGACTTATATCAATTTAAATTTATGAAAATGTCGAAAATCACGTCTTTGAGAAAAAAGGTATAGTTTAAAAGTTACTGGTAGCAACTTCAGTAGTACAATTTTTAACATTGCAATAAAATCGGTTCTATTGAACGTAGCAAGATGAATTTGGTTTCATTAGAATCAGAAAATTATTAATTTTTTTTTAAACAATAAAAAAATAATAATTACATCCATGATATATGAAGAAATCACGTGACTCATTGCAAAATAAAATATGGCTTTCATTTTTCCGCAGTTATTTATTTACTCTGGAGTCTGGAAATATAAGTGATATGAACAAAATGTTCAATGATTTTACATAGAGAGGCAGACGATTATATTTAGGTGACGTCATTTGAATAAAGTTCATTTTGTGCAACTAGCATTGTCTTTCTCACTGAAATTTGGAGTTTTCAAGTATAGTAAATTACTGTAGTATTGTGATAATTGAAAAATATCAACGTTAAATGTATCCCAATTTAGTGCTGTTTAAATAAAATTGCATTACAGTTGGAAAATGTTTCATAACCACTGCTTTATGCATGATTGATCTTTCTTGTTAATAATGATGTAGTTTTTGATGTTAGTTCCCCCGAATCTTGAAAAAATCGATCTAATTTGATTTTAGTATACAGGAATTAATAGCGCGATATAGTTAGACGAAATTCTTCATATGAAAAAATTTTCGACCTCCAAATTCAGAATATGCAGTAACAAAATCTTAAGTAAGATAGAAATCTGTATTCAGACATTGATAAAATGTCTTAACACAGATTCATGTTCAAGTATGCTCATCGTGAACACTGATTCTTATTCAGGTATGCCCGTCGTGGACACCGATTCTTATTCAGGTATGCCCGTCGTGGACACCATTCTTATTCAGGTATGCCCGTCGTGAACAGCGATTCTTATTCAGGTATGCCCTTCGTGAACACTGATTTTTATTTAGGTATGCCCGTCTTGAACACAGATTTTTATTCAGGGATGCACGTCGTGAATACTGATTCGTATTCAGATATGCCCGCCGTGAACACATTCTTATTTAGGTATGCCCGTCGTTAACACATTCTTATTCAGGTATGTCCATCGTGAACACTGATTTGTATTCAGGTATGCTCAAAACGTGTCAATCAAACAATTCTCGAAGTTCAGATTTTTGATTCCATAATTTTATTTTAACATACAGAGTTCTCAGGAAACACCGTATATCTTATATAACTTTTAAACCGCATATCGTAGGATTACTGAAGTAACGTGTCTATGTGCAATCGATTGAACACAGTTGTAGCGCCCTAGTGGCAAAATGCGGAACTTAAAGAATCTAACTCAGATTAATGTTTAATTAGTAAGTCACGATACTTGGTTCAACACAAATACTTGCAAAAAGGACCAGACATGTGAAAGTAGTAAGCATGTGTAGCAACATAGACTTAACGCAAATTTCGTGCAATATATAATCTAATTCAGATTAGTGTTTAATTAGTAAGTCATGATACTTGGTTGAACACAAACACTTGCAATAAAGACCAGAAATGTGAAAGTAGTAAGCATATGTAACATAGCCTTAACGCAAAGTTCGTGCAATATAGAATCTAACTCGGATTAGTATTTAATTAGTAAGTCACAATACTTGGTTGAACACAAACACCTGCAAAAAAGACCAGACATGTGAAAGTAGTAACCATGTGTAACATAGACTTAACGCAAAGCTTGGCAATATAGGATCTGACTCACCAGGGAACCTCAACTTTTGTTCCGGCTAGTTACTTTCCTTATATACATAATGTATAAGGAAAGTATTGTGACGGGGTCGAAAATTCGAATTCGAGTTTTCGACGGGAGAGCACGTTTCAGGCATCCTTGATCACGAATCAAACATTTTTGAAGTGATGTCTGTGTGTGTGTGTGTGTGTGTCAGTGGGTCTGTGGAGACGATAACTGACGAACAAATGGACCGATTTGAACCAAATTTGGTACAAAAATCACAATCCGTAAACACTGGAAACCTATTGTTTTTATACGCAATCGAATGTTCAAACCCCCCCCTAAATTTTCGAATGAAATTTTGAAAAAATCGTCAAAAAATCAAAACCGCTAATAAAGTTACGCAAATAGACATTTCTTATGTAATTTTTCATTAGAAAACGATTGACATAAATTTTAGAACGCTAACACGAACCGTTCTCGAAATATTGTACATTTTTCAAAATAAAATATCAAAAAGTCATATAAAATAAAAAAAATTCCTATTGATAAACATGTTCACTTTTCATATGTAATACCATGCGATAAATTGGGTGACATCATTCTCGTGGATCTAGCTCGTTCCATTCATGAAAAAAGGTACTTTGAGTAATACTTTTGTATTTGAACGCTAATAGTCATTTATCTGCTGTAAGAATAACTTATTTCTGTGCATAACGCTTGGCGAGATTTTGGCGACGAATTTGGCGGAATGTCGCCAACTTGGCGACTTTTTGAAATGGTGCCAAATTAACGAAAATCTCGCCAAATGGATAAAAAGGACGCTAAATCAATGAAAATGACGACTAATCGTCGAAAATTCAATGTCTTGGAAAGAATATTAGTATCTACTATAAGAAAAACCTATTTTTTTACTGTAAAAGTAGTAAATTCATTACATTATATAAGGAAAGTCATGTGCTGCCCACATCAGATTTTTTCAGTTGGAATTGGGTGGAAACGGTAGGTACTAGCGAGAAACTATAATGTCCTTGAAATATCTCTTGAATTGAGCTTGGGGATTCGTAGAAAAATAATCCCAAAGTTTACATGGATTAGCATATTTGGTAGCTCCTATTTGAAATATAATATGTATATTTACATAGTGTGTGTAATTAAGCAGAAACAAATGTACATGTGGTATGTTTATGTAAAAATGACGCAATATTACATTCATGATTGTACATTACTTTTGTAATGGAAACCAAATATTTTATTACGAATGCAAATTACTGTATGATGAAATTACAATTATTCAACATATTCTTCGTAATAATGGTACTTTCGTAGAAATCTGATAAACATAGGGGAGTTTTGCACCAAGAACATCTCAAAAATAGAATGTTAGTGCACATTGTGGATTTTCTATAAGGGTGTGACGGAAGCAAAATGTTAAAGGGATTTTTTTTTTTCTACGCATCTCCATGCTTAATTCAAGAGATATTTCAGGGACATTAGTTTATCGCTAGTACCTACCGTTTCCATCCAATTCCAGCTGAAACTATCCGGAATAAAAGTTGATGTTCCCTTGTCAGATCAGTGTTTAATTAGTAAGTCACGGTACTTGGTTTAACACAAACACTTGCAAAAAAGACAGGACACACCAAAGTAGTAAGCATGTGTAACGACATAGCTTTAACTCAAAGTTCGTGAAATATAGTTGCAATTGACTTATAGTTGTAACTGAGTAATCTACTAGCACAGTGTCCAATCCAGTGCTCCATCAGTGGCGATGAGCACATTTGGATTTGGGACAGAACCGCATCTGGAGCAACATGCATCATCGAAGGGATCACATAATTATCGACCCTGAGAAAGCCATTGCTTTACCAAGCTTAACTGAACTAAGTATATTTTTGAACTAATAATGTACCTTTCTTTCACTTTGTAATTAAACTTTTTTGCCTATCTTTATTGGTTTCCGGATAAGTATCCATAAGTTTCGCATTTCGCCACTAGGAGCGCTGTACGTCCATTCGACTGCGCATGGTCTCTTTCCTGTAGATAACACATTATTTCTGTTATAGTGGCTGTAAGAGCCTTATAACCTCCTACAGGATGTCCCAAAAAGATTGAAATGCGCTTTAATACTGTACCTGTTGGAGATAAGTGGGCAATGTAAATTGCAAAAATGTTGAAAGTAAGGTAGGAAATAGGACTATGTTAATGAAATAATCCTCCCATTCATTTTTAAAAAGTTACACTTTTTAAATTTTATACTACCCTCCTTAGATAAATTTGGGCAATCAGAAAACTTCTATTTTTAATGCAACAAAACCATTAAAAAACCCCGCATATCTGTATTTATAAAATTGAGCGAGTTATATTTAATTGAAAATTGAACATTGTGAATGGGGACCCTATATCAAATTAGAAATGTAAATTTGTGACATATCACAAAAAAGATAAAACTCGATGATAATACATAGGATACCCAACCGCGTAGTGAGTACCACTGCTTTATATGATCTCTGTCTATGTAATGCTTTATTTAGATGCATTTGTGATAAAAAATTTTGACACATATTAACGTATTTTTGATCTAAACAATATCCATCGTCAATGATCCCTATTTTTACTGATGGAACAGCCTTTCACATGGCACGGAAAAGTACATAAGTCAGATTTTTTCCTTTATCATAATTCAGTTGATTTTAAAGATACCGATACGTGGTTTTGTTGATGATATTGTTGCATTAAAACTAAAAAGTTTCCGATTGACCCAATTTGTCTAAGGGGGTCGTATAAAAATATAAAAAGTGCAACTTTTTGAAAATCAATGAGAGGACCATTTCATTAACGTAGTCTTATTTCCTACCTTACTGTCAACATTTTTGCAATTTACATTGCTCACTTATTTCCAACAGGTAAAGAATTAAAGCGCGTTTCAATCTTTTTGGGACACCCTGTACACCTTTTGTGGTGCAACGACACTGGTTTTAAAAGTTTACGGGCTTCCTATGAACTCTGTGTACTATGTATTGGGATAGAGAAATTGATCAAGAAAACGCGGAGATGATATGTATTAAACGGCGATATATCGATTTTTCGCTCTATCGATGAAGGCAATTATCGTAATGCGTCTCCCATCATGATGCTCTTTTAATAGATCCACCCATTCGCGCCGTTATCAGCTTTAATCTGCAGTGTTTAAATGGCAAGTATCCAAGCATATAGATAATGATTGAAACTGAGGTGAAAACTCAACAGCGAATTAGTTCTGGTACATATATGAGAGCCGAGAAGAAATGTGTTTTTAAATGCAGCGATTTAAGCTTTTGTGCCTCCTTATGCATGAAGATATTATATTTGTTGAATGGACCAGCGGAATAAGTGGTATGAGAGGACTGTTTTGTTTGGCCTGTTGAATAAATATATTACATTCTAATAGTTCTGATAGAATGTATGAAGAATGTCAGGATTGAATGGGATAAAGTTTGAATAGGAATTGTTTAAATACATGGATAACGTAGAATGTTCAACTGGTGGTTCAACTGAAGATGTGGCATGAGAGTGACCAGAAGATTATGTATTATGAGAATAAAGATATAATATTGTGAAGTGTGTTTATTTGGAGGTAATATTAAAATATCTGGATTGTAAAACAGTTCTCGTAAATAAGATTAGGTCGAAAATAAGCGAAAGATCGGCAACTGCTGTCTAACTCAAGATATAATTAGAAGGTAATATTTTTAGAAGAGTCAAAAATTAAAAGGTGATAATAGTGATCGTATGGAATTTTAGATACAACCCTATAGCATTATGCGTCATGTTAACTAGGTCCCATTCCCTGGCCGATTCCAGGAATCGGTTGGTCAGCCATAGACCGAGATTAAAGGGAAAGGGAGCAATACATAAAATAAACAAACTGTGGAAAGCAGAACAAATTAATTAAATAACAAAATATATATTCAAATAGAAATTAACTAGATTCTCAAACAATTAACATATTATAAGCATCACCTTGACTGAAGGCATTTAACATTTTCTCATGTTGATGCAGATCATATTAAATATAAAATTGTACTTACAATACGACGACGTACGCGGAGACGCATAAAAAAAAGGAGAGGGGAGGGTGTAAAGTCTGTCAGTCGAACGCCTTAATCTTTATCACCACGGTTTTGGTATGGCACTCCGTTGGTTGAAACACCGTATCGATATGAGGTCCAACAGCTATTACAACAGCACACTCAACCGGCAATGGATGGCCAAAGACTTAGAAACTGGTACTATTACGCTGGAATACATTAAAACATTCGGTCCTTTTTTTGGTTTATCTTCCAAGCAAGCAGGTAGTTATTCATTTTCCCTCGGGCAGCACTTCCATCCACCAATACCGAGTTCTTAGCAATACTTCCAACATTGGTTGTGGAAAACAAAATTCGCCAAACAATTTTTTATATTATTAATTTTCATACGGTTCCAAGCGAAATCTGCTGCTTATCCATAACACAAATTCCAACATTCCGATTTTTAATATATTAATTTTTTTATCAATCCAAGCGAACTCTACCACCCATCGTAGAAAAACACCGTAATCTTTCGGCCTTCCACACTCTACAATCTACATCAATTCAGGGTCGATGATACGTTAGATTTCCTTTTTCCGTGAAAGATAGACTAATAAACTCGAGTTAAAAAGACGAAATACCAGCCGTTGTTATTTCTTTGTGCCGTTCTTTGTCGAGTTTTTTCAATCTATCTAAAATTTACAGATCTTTTTCTAGCACCCAGTGGTATAGGAGTGCACCCTATGTAAAAACTACTGTTTGGTAATTTTTTATTTTTTGATGTAGAGATAAGTGGCTTCTCCACAGGAGTTCCGTAATATTTCGTCTTAGCTTTGCAATTCGTCGTTTCTAATTTAAGTTTAATTGTCTATCTTGCATTAAAGGAGGGGATCCACTTCATCCTCGCAACATCTGTATTCTGCTTTGTTATGTTAATTTGAGCTTAATTTCGTTGTTTGAGTTTCTCCTTGCATTCTTAATGTCGATTATCCAAACATATTTAACGTTTGAAATAATGGAGTAATTTCAACGTCGAATTAGTTCTGGATGAGATGTGTTTCAAAATGCTTCAAGTGAAGCGTTTTCGCTTCCGTTTGTGATTGAAGATATTAAACTGGTTAAATAGGTTGACGAGTTAAATGGAATGACATGAATACAGTATACTCTCTCTATTCTGAACACTTATGGGGAGTGACCAAAATGTTCAGATTATGGGGGTGTTCATTATAGAGGGAGATTGGGAAATTCATGTACGTAGTGAGTTTATAGACTGTATAGAGTACTTAGCCTGGTTAGCCATGCCAGTTACCGAGATGGAAGTGTTGAATTTAGATTTGGCGGGTAGTTCAATGTCAAACTAAATTCAGTCGGACCTGTACTCTACCATCTCATTTGTTTTGTTTTTTAGTAAAAAAGTGTTACAAAACATACAATAAAATTACATAGTTACATTATACACTTATTACAGTACATAATTAATTATTTCATGAAAAAGTGAGTAATTTTAGTCTGTTTTTGCATTGTGTATGCCCTTGCAACGTACATGTTATCTAGGTGTTTAAGAAGTGGAAAGGCTTCCGGGTGATGTTCAGCCGCATAGTTCATCAGGTCCTGAATCCCTTGGCCATATTGCTTGAAGGTAATCGTACTTCTTGTTTCGTCGATCTCTTCTGGTTCTGCTTCTTCTTCACTATCCTATTTCTCTTCAACGATGCTGTTGTCGCAAACCGGAAGGCTTCCGTCGGTTTCGAGATAAGCTCCTGGTTCAATTTCAGTATGAAGCTCCTGAAGAATTGACCCCAAGTTACTCTCAGTTGTTGCTTCTTGGTCCTCTATTATTGATTCCTCCTTCTTACACGGGAATCCTGCTTTGTAGAAGCATCTTTGAATGGTGTAGAGGGTAATTTCATTCCAAGCCATTGATATCCAATGGACAGCATCCATGACGTTGACATTCTTCGTTAGTTGGGTTGCCGAATTTGCCTCCTCCATCACCAGGGCCATTTTCTTCAGAAAGTGAATTCGGTAGTGAGCTTTAAAGGTCTTGATCACTCCTTGATCCAGTGGTTGGATTATAGAAGTACAGTTCGGTGGCAGGAACTCTAGGCTCACATTGCTGAGCTGCATGATTCCATGTGATGTGGCATTATTCACCAAAAGAAGAATTTTTCTTCCTTCTCTCTTCATCATCTCGTTAATGCCCTCCAACCACTGTGAGAAAATTGTTAATGTCATCCAGGCTTTTCGATTTGATTGATAGAGCACAGGCAATGATGCGATCTTCACATTTTTAAATTATCGTGGTTTTTTACTTTTTCGATCACAAGTGGTTTGAGCTTCTCACCCGTAAAACTGGCACAGAGCATGACGGTAAGCCTTTCTTTCGACATTTTCCCGCCCACGCATTTCTCGCTTCTTTGTGCTAGGGTTTCACTTGGAAGAGCTCTAAAAACAGTCCGGTTTCGTGGGCATTGAAATTGTCAGCGGCGTCGAAATCCTTCGTTAAGTCCTCAAGTTTAGTTTTCCATTCCTCCACAGTCTCCATATTTACGTCTGCAGCTTCACCATTGATTACTTTGAATTCGATGTTATGCCGATTTTTGAAGCGAGTCAACCATTCTTCCGATGAATTGAATTCCATGATTTTCTCCTTTTCTGCAAAATTCAGAGAAATCTGCTTTAGCAGGGGTCCAGTGATAGGAAGATGCTTCGTTCTCATTTGGCAAAAAAACTTCCACACAAGATTGTTTATGTTCTCGTTTCCCGTTTTCTTTTCGAAAATTGTACACTTTGAAGACGGTTCATTTGCTTCAAAAGTGGCTATAATTTCTTTCTCTTTCTTGCTGATGGCGTTGACTTGGCTTACTGAAATTCTAAACTCAGATGCAATTTTCCTTTGACATACTTTTGATTTTAATTTTCGAACAACTTTGTATTTTTCCTGAAGCTTCAGTTCTTCCCGTTTTTTCGTTTTCCTACTTATTTCTGACATACTATATCTGCGTAAGTACTGTGCTTCTTTCCCTGCAATGACAGCGAAATGGCGAAAAAAATTTTTCTTTGTCGAGCAAAAAGGAAGAAAAACAGAAGCCACAATGTTATCCAATCAGGTGTGCTTTAAAGAAACCATAACCCTTTTTTGTCCACTCCCTCTAACAGGTGGGGAACACCTGTTGTCACTTATCTGTGATTGGGGCCGAGGAGCGGGGCAGGCATTTTTCCGAATTTCTCCTCTGATTGCAAACACATGTTCAGTTTCCGTTCAGCTTACAGAGAGGTAAAGGGGGAATGGGGATCAAAAGTAGCGTTCGTAATACTGGGGTGTTCAGAATACAGAGAGAGTTCATCTTATGTTAAGTCTATGGAGTTTCTCCGGGACCGTCGTAATGTGTTCATAATACCGGGATGTTCACATTACAGAGTGTTCAAATAGAGAGAGTCTACTGTATTTTGTTTAGGATATTGAGTAATTATATTGTATTCTTATAATTCTATCAATTCCACTAATAAGACTTAGAGACTATTAAACTGAAATTCGTTAGTTACAGCATAAAACTGTTGAGTAATGGTGCCAACCGATTATGGATGTAAAAAGACAGCCTCATTCTTCAAGCAAAATAGGCAGTGCAGCCGCAGCTTCTGTCCCCAGGGAGTTACAGATCCCCCCCGAAAAGAATTAAAAATTGTAAAAACCAAGAAGAAAAGTAACTAACTGATAGATTCAAACGATCTGTTTGATAGATTTTCGAAAAAATTCGGATTTTCTTTTTCTATATTTCTCACATTTATAAATTAAATATGGTGTCTGACTGATGCTAGTGAGGTTACTGATCTTGCTACAAAGTTAATTCCTAATTTCTGAAATCACGGATGACAACCTTCCATTCTGAATGTGGAGCTAAAAAGAGAAACGGCTAAAGAACATTTCAAGTATGGCTTTGAAAATGAAATGAGTATCAAACTCAGGCTGATATTAATTAAGTATTCAGTGAAAAATGGTGAGGCATACCTATAGCGAGGCTGTGGTCCCACCAGTTGTAGTCGCATTGCTTGAACTTGAGCTGGTCCCAGTCCTTGATGTAGACGGCCGCAGGGGGAGAGGAGATGGTCCACGTCCCCAGGTAGATGAACATCACTAGGAGGATGGGGAAGAGCCACTGCAACAGCTGTTTGTCCGTTAGCTTTAGCTTGTGCGCAGACTTCACCCGGTATGTTAAGGACACCCTAGATGAGAAAAGATGTGTGAAAACTCGATAGTTTGGACAAATGGATGAACGAAATTATAAATTTAAAAATATTTTTTTTTGTGCTGCATGCAGTAGAGAGAGAAAAATATGCTTTTGTTATATTACACAGTAACTTACCAAATTAGAAAACAAGTTTTAAAAATAAATATATGTTTACCAGGCATGCGCAATTGATGTTGTACGGGAAATATGTCTTGGATTTGATTTTTATACAAACGATTTGCATACAAAATTTCGAATTTCTGGTCCCCCCAGTTCGTCCTTCGCTTTGATTGTTTACATTATTTCTCCCCGAATCTTCCATAGGTGTTCATATAAAACAACCATGATCACGTCATCAGACTGCAGAGAGAAAATATTTCAGTGCAGTGTAGTACAGTGGAGGTGATGACAGAGCAATAAATTAGAAAAGTTTTATCTTCTCTATATGGAAGCTAGTTTTTAAGCCTATTTTTCCAGTTTTCTTTTCTTTTGTAACACTAGATGGCGCTACTATGTTAGGACCTGTTTTTTAGCCATTTTAAGTTTGGCCAACATTGTCTTGCGTTTATTTGAGCTTTCAGGTCCAGACTTGTTGCAATGAAGAAGGAAATCCAATGCATTTCCGAGAGGTACGTATACTGATTTTTATTTATCTGTGACGTATTTTAAGTTGAAAACCAGTGCATCATTGACTGCGCTTTATTTATTTAAGCTTTACTTACTTAGCATGCTTTACTTATTTAAGCCTGTCAAAGTCAGATAAACGACCACTATTAAAAATTAGGTTGCAACATTTATTTAATGTGTCATTTTGTTTAACTATGTATGACGCTTAGCGTCAAATATAGTCTCCTTAATAAAAAATGCAACTGAATTTGGTCCTGTTCCTCGAAAAAGTGTGCAAAGTTTCAGCCTACTAGAACACCGAAGATGTTTAAATGGTCTGTGAAAACTTGTCCTCATTCTGTTTACCCCCGGAGAAGTCGAAAATCCGGTTCAGTCGGGCTCTGTTTCTTAGTCGATACTATAAATGTGCAAAAAACTCGGCTTTTTTAACGCACTAGGAGTGACTTCTGGATGAACTGAAAATATTTTTCACACCCCGGCGCTATTAGGCACACTGCCGGCCGTCCAAATAGATACTCAAGTCCTCAGGACGAGTCGGACGGTCTGGGTCTTCAACACCCCGGCGCTATTAGGTTCTGTCCTGTGATCAAGTATGCAAAGATTGTCTTCTAAGTCGCCTGGATGGGTGGCTTCTGGAGACATACGCAAAGTTGATCATTGGAAAATTATTATACACTAAAACTAATTATCTGGCGTTGCCGGGTCCTAAATAAGCGTCCACTACTTAAATAATACAGATGCAGATAATACCGATTTCTAAATCGGCTGTTTTGATCTAAAATAATCCTGGCGACACAAATAAAGTCTTTTAATTCCGAAGTAAAATTCAAACCGTTGTCTCTTCGAATTTTCATCCCATTTAAGTCAAATTCAAACACAATACTCATAATGCTAATATAATATAATACTAAGTAAAAAAAATCTGATGTGGGCAACACATGACTTTCCTTATATAATGTAATGAATTTACTACTTTTACAGTAAAAAAAATAGGCTTTTCTTATAGTAGATACTAATATTCTTTCCAAGATATTGAATTTTTGACAATTAGTCGTATTTTCATTGCTTTAGCGTCATTTTTATCCATTTGGCGAGATTTTCGTTAATTTGGCAACATTTCAAAAAGTCGCAAAGTTGGCGACATTCCGCCAATTTTGTCGCCAAATTCTCGCCAAGCATTATAGACAAAGAAATAAGTTATTCTTACAGCAGATAAATGATTATTGGCGTTCAAATACAAGAGTATTACTAAGTATCTTTTTTCATGAATGGAACGAGCTAGATCCACGAGAATGATGTCACCCAATTTATCGCATGATATTACATATGAAAAGTGAACATGTTTCTCAATAGGAAATTTTTTTTCTCTATTTTATATGACTTTTTGATAATTTTTTTGAAAAATGTGCAATATCTCGAGAACGGTTCATGTTAGCGTTTTAAAATTCATGTCAATCGTTTTCTAATGAAAAATTACATAAGAAATGTTTATTTGCGTAACTTTATTGGTGGTTTTGATTTTTTGACGATTTTTCAAAATTTCATTCGAAAATTTAGGGGGGTTCTGGACATTCGATTGCGTATAAAAACAATAGGCTTCCAGTGTTTACGGATTGTGATTTTTGTACCAAATTTATTTCGAATCGGTCCATTCGTTCGTCAGTTATCGTCTCCACAGACCCACTGACACACACACAGACACACACACTTTCACACACACACAGACATCACTTCAAAAATGTTTGATTCGTGATCAGGGATGCTTGAAACGTGCTCTCCCGTCGAAAACTCGAATTGGAATTTTCGACCCCGTCACAATACTTTCCTTATACATTATGTATATAAGGAAAGTAAAAAAATTGGGGCGAAATCTTTTAAATTCGCAAAGTTAGAAAACTCATATATTAAACGCACTTAGTTACTGATCAGTTGCTTTATCGTCGAAGCGAAACATCTGCGATTTAATCAGAACACATGTTCTCGAATTATCGTCTGCCGTCTGTGGCTGCGGGGAAAAAAACATTATTTAATTCGGCAAAATCGCGAAATATGTAATATTTGACTTTTAAAATTTAATTACTTTTAAACGAACTCGAATTAAAGAAAAATCTCGCCGAGCCGTATTATCCGCCGGGGACATGAGGTGCCTCAACTGAATTTCGTCACTGTCTGAAGCTTCTATTTTCTTCTACAGACCATATAGATACAGTGATTCTTTCAGACTTTTTGGCGGGGGGCGAATGAAACTTTGGGGGGGGGAGCAACTTTTCAATTTGCCTTATATAAATATATCTAAATGCTGTCACGCAAATAGAAACTAGGTTAACATAAGCGAAAAGTTTAGGGAGAGGGACAAAGCTCCCCGCCAGAGGTATGTTGCTGAAAGAAATCATTGCACAGACATACTGCCATCTTCTTTTATTACGTAAGAAGATATGGATAGCAAAGTAGGTAGAAGTTGCAGGCACGGTTGCAGTAACGTTTTTTATTTATCTCACTCACATTGTGATATAATGCGTTTACTCCGTATAGAATTTTAAAGGTGCGAATTTCCTTCCCCCTCACTGCAGCTGCGTTTGAAGCAAATATTTGTCAATCGTAAAAATATTTTCTTTCCTCCTCAAAACCCAGACGCCGCTCGGAGAGTAATCAAACTAAATCGCGAGTCCTGGTGATTTAATGTTCCGAAATTTCCGGAACATCGCCTCTCTCATTAGCGGCCGCTTCTAATTTACTCTTCAGACAAATGAAACCGAGGCTTCATATTTGAAACGCATTTGCTCTCCGTTCTTAACCTATAATTTTGCTGATTCCAATAGTCGGTTAATTTTTGTCTGCCACCTTTATACGCATGCAAAGTTGCGTTGCAGTAACACCGTGCAGTTGATAGCATGAAATTCGTCATCTGCATTCATTGCCATAAAAATTTAAGCACCAAGAAAGAGCTGTAAGAATCGAACGAAATTTTATATATGTGAGTGCAACATTGATATAAGTGATTACCAAATCAAAGCAAAAGGATAATTTATTACAGGAAATACTGCAAATGAATGGAGGTTATAGTACTCTGTTGGGCCACCTCTGGCGTGAATACACTATGCGATACGGGCGGGCATTGAGGCATACAGGTCTCGTATGGTGTCCTGTGTCATCTAATTCCACAGTTGTTGTAAGCCCGCTTCTAGTTCGACCAAACTCGTAGGCTGTCCAACTTGCCGTTCCAAGTAATCCCAGACATGATCGATCGGTGACAAGTCTGGGGATCGGACAGGCCAGGGAAGGGTGGTAATGTGGAGGAGGCATTCCTGTGACACCCTTGTTGTGTGTGCCCGAGCATTATCCTGTTGAGAAACGCCTCCTGGGAGCCCTGCCATGAGTGGCAACACATGTGGCTGAATGATATCATGAACGTACATCTGGGCTGTCATGGTTTCGCGGATTAATATTAAAGGTGACCGGGTGTCGTATTCGAAGGCACCGCATACCATCACACCAGCTGTGGGAGCGGGGTGCCGCTGTAAAGCGAAGGCAGGATTGAATCGTTCACCACGGGGCCTTCATAGACGTACACGGTTGTCATTACTGCCCAAATTGAATCTCGATTCGTCGTTGAAGACGACCTGGTTCCATTCAATTGTAGTCCAATCCCGTCGAACGCGACACCACTCCAAACAGAGGCGACGGTGGGTGGGTGTCATTGGCAGCACACGTAATAGGCGCCGCAACACCAAATGGCTTCCGACCCGGCGCCTCGCGATGGTTCGGACGCGGAAGGCCAGAAAGTATACTAAGCCAGAGAGCCTTCTTTCAAATCAGACGCCAAACGTTGTTTTATCGCCAGCGTGATAGACGAAGGAGCGCTCTTCTCTCAAGGTTACTATAGCAGCCACATCAAGAGAAAAGACTCTCGCAATTTGGTTTATTTTTTCATTATATGACTTACAATTTAGCAATATAGACACACGTTTTAAATGGATTATCTCTTAGATTGGAATTAAATTAATTCAATATTGATTAGATTAAAAAAGCCGATATATAACTTACAATTAAGCAATATAGACACTTTTTAAATGCATTATCTCTTAGATTAGAATTAAATTAATTCAGTATTGACTCAATTAAAGAATCATTTTATTATTTTTTAATGCTATTGTACACAGGAAGTTCACGGATAATCACGACATTTAGACGAAAAAATACACTTAAAGATATCATGAACACATTTCGAACATTTTGGGAAATATTTCTATCAGTGTGTGTGTGTATCTGTGGGGTGTGAATGCACGTATCACTACGGCAATTTATATGTAGATGCATTCTATAGAAAATTAGAAACAGGTAGAATATTTTGTAATAAATGGGATTAAAACATTATTCGAAATTAGAGGTTTTAAATTAGAGAGAGTACGTACAGCCACGAAATTCTATATGTAGCTGCATTCTGAAAAAATTAGAATTAGGTAGATCATCATGTAATTAACGTGATTAGAATACGGGTAAAAGGGAGGGAGGGAGGGAGACACAGAGAGAGAGAGAGAAAGAGTGTGTGTGTGAGTCAAAATATAGTACGATCAAAATATAGTGTGGAATCATTGTTTTTTGCGCCCTTGTATTCAACGAATATTGCTCTGTAATGTTGGAAATCTAAGTGTAACTTCAAGTATCATCGTCAATAAATTCGATGTCTAATACTTCTTGATGTATATGATTTGAAACATGATAATTTCTCATCAAATAAAGAAAAAGGTAAATTTAAAGGATTCGATTCATCATTGCTATCTTTTACTATCATCACGTTGTCATCAGCTCCAATCGGTGTATACAATGAATTGATACCCTTGCCACATCAGCGCGGATCTCCCATCTTCTCCGGTGCTTGTGAGAAACCGCCCGCAGCGATCGCGCTCCAGTTGTTTGTCGTGCAATCCTATTACAAATGTCGTTTGCAATTCTTATACAAATCTGTGGCATTTCATTTTATTACATTGCCGTGTGAATTCTTCTTATTGCAAACTTTCCCGGCACCTTTTTCTTTTTATTACAATATTTTGTATCAACGTTACCCAGAGATAGATAGATAAATAGACGATAAATCAAGGTATTTATATTATTAATATTACGTCAGTGTCGATATTTGGACTAACCAATATTGCCAATATTGAATTAATGTTTGCAATATTCACCCAATTAGCGCGAAACTCGTGCATAGATGCTTGTATCTGCAGTGGGAGCGCGATCCTGATTTAGAGAACACCCCAAAAGGCGGATTCTGTGAGTATTAATTTGGTCGTTGCTGTCTGGTGCAGCATAAACTCGATTTGTAGTCCAAACTTAATATTATAAAAAAGTTAAAGAGCCAGTTACGACTGAATCTGTCAGTCTACATAGTGGCTCGCAAAATTGTGGCACATAACAAATTTTTACCTGTCATTGTATGTATTATCTATTTTATGCTGATCAGCTTATAAGCGACAATTCGATCCATGGATGCTGTTCCATGGATCCATGGATGCTGGTCTGCAATGAGAGCTCGATCCTATTTACTCAAATATATTTACATTGGTAATAATTTCAGATTTTAGCCAATATTGAACCAATAATGGTAGCCAATATACAGTCATTGTTCAAATATGTTTGCACATTAGTTGTCTAATATTTGCTTAAAATGGAAATATAATTTACAAGATAAATCAAATATTTAGTAAATAATACATACTAGCTGTACACTTGTTCGTTTTGCTGAATATATGATGTAAGTAAACTTAATTTGCAACAACCTTTTAATATCTGGATTCTTTCTTTTTGAAATTAATAATAATTCTCACAAAAAGAAATGAAGCGAGTTTGCCTGTGCTGAGACAATAAACGGATAGATAGAAGCACAACTTATAATTTCGTTTCGATAGATAATAACAATTTAATAATTAAACAGCAGCTTCTTTGTAGACTGAGTTGCTGTTGCTAAAAACATACATGCAAATACATAGCAGTTATATATGAGAGACATATATGAAAGACTATAATAATAATAATAAAAACAAAAAACCTTTAACTATAAGAAATAAAATATTGTTGGCAGATTAAAATGCTAATTTATTTCAAGTTAGTTTTATAAAAGATTCATTTATTAAAGGTTTTATTTCATTAATTTATGGAGTTTGCATAATTTTAAAGATAGAGGCACAAACAACGATCGGGGAACTTTATCTGATTTTGAATTGCATTTATTGTAGAGAGGCTCGATAGACGATTACGTCATGATAGTTTGGAAACTCAAAGAGATCTTGTTTTGTTTGTTTGGAGACTCGTGTAACGATCAGGTCGCGCTTAAAGTGCAGAAATAATCAGAAAGACATGAAGAGAGAGGGACACCCAAATTTTACATTGGACCCTAAGGCTATCCATAAAAATTTCATTAAATTCGATACAGCCGTTTTCCCGTTAGGATGAGACAAAAAGGCAGACAAAAGTATGAAATTTCAATTTTATTATTTTCCCTGCAATATATGGTAATGTATAGGGAAAGTATTGGAATCATGCCGAAAATCGCAACTCGAGGTTTCGACGGATCTACACGTTTCGAGACCTCTAGAACACGAAAAAACTATTTTTAGCTTGACGTCTGTGTGTGTCTGTCTGTGCAGATATTGTATCCACTCTAACTAACAAACTACTTGACGGATTTCATAAAATTTGGTAGGTAAGTCACTTGTGGGCGAAACTAGTGCTGATTAGTTTTGAGTACGATTCGGGATAAAAGAACCCGCCTTTTTTGCGAAATGGTCAGCAAAAGCCTGCATCCACTCTAGCTGAAAAACTAATGGACTGAATTTTACAAAATTCGGTAATTAAGTCGCCCGTGGTTCACCCTGGTGCTGATTAGATTTTGGTATGATTCGGAAACAAATAACCTGCTTTTTTTTGAGAAAATCGTTAAAATCTAAAATAAAAACTACGTATGCTCAAATATATCCCTTAAATGCTTGTTTTATACGTAATTTTTAACGAAGAAAAGAATAAGACCAACCCCATTACACTAGGCCTAGCCGTTTTCGAGATATTTTAGTTTTTTCGCATTTTCTCTACTCTACCTTTGAAATAAGTCCAGTTACCAACTGAGAACGAAAATTGAATTAAAAGTGAATTAAATTTAATTAAAATAAAGAGAACGTAGATATAAGTCTGCAGGGAAAGTCATGTGCTGCCCCCATCAGATTTTTTATATAGATTTAGCTCCCATACTGTATCGGTAAAAACCCCACGCATATCTACAACTATGCAATATTGCACGACTGTATTCATTTACTCCTGGTGAATATCTGTATCCTTTTAGTCAAAAGGATACTAGACGATTGTTTAAGTCACAAAATACATATATGCAATAAGCCGATTCATATTGAACATTCTTTCACTTTGTAGAAATCGCTCGTTTGATCAAAATGACGCGCTTATACGGTTTAGTGGATATGATTCCTCACGTATTCGTTCAGCTATTTCATTACTGATGATTACCCGACTTTCATCTCCTATTATTTCTCTTTTCGTACGTGATCAACTAATACATGTATTTGCAATCTATTATCACAAAAGGCATGTTTCTATTTTTTTTTACTTTCCTTGCAATTCATGGTAATGCATAGGGAAATTATTGGAATCGCGTCGGAAATCGCACCTCGAGTTTTCGACGGATCTACAAGTTTTCGGAACTCTAGACCACAAAAAACTATTTTTAGCATGACGTGTGTTTCTGTGTCTGTCTGCGCAATTTATGTATCCACTTTAACTTAAAAACTAATGAACCAAATGTCGTAAAATTTTACAGATAAGTCACTTGTGGGTGACCCTGGTGCTGATGAGATTTTGACCCGATTCGGGATAAAAGAACTTGCTATTTTTTAGGAAATGGCCCGTAGAAATCAATCGAATATATCCACTCTAGCTAAAAAACTAATGGACCCAATTTCATTAAGTTTTGTAAATAAGTCACTTGAAGGTGACCCTGGTGTTGATGAGGTTTTGGTCCGATTCTGGATAAAAGAACATGTCTTTTTTTAGAAAATGGCCCGCGGAAATCAATCGCATGTATCCACTATAGCTAAAAAACTAATTGACCCAATTTCATTAAGTTTTGTAAATAAGTCACTTGAAGGTGACCCTGGTGTTGATGAGGTTTTGGTCCGATTCTGGATAAAAGAACATGTCTTTTTTTAGAAAATGGCCCGCGGAAATCAATCGCATGTATCCACTATAGCTAAAAAACTAATGGACCCAATTTAAGTTTTGTAAATAAGTCACTTGAAGGTGACCCTGGTGTTGATGAGGTTTTGGTCCGATTCTGGATAAAAGAACATGTCTTTTTTTAGAAAATGGCCCGCGGAAATCAATCGCATGTATCCACTATAGCTAAAAAACTAATGGACCCAATTTCATTAAGTTTTGTAAATAAGTCACTTGAAGGTGACCCTGGTGTTGATGAGGTTTTGGTCCGATTCTGGATAAAAGAACATGTCTTTTTTTAGAAAATGGCCCGCGGAAATCAATCGCATGTATCCACTATAGCTAAAAAACTAATGGACCCAATTTCATTAAGTTTTGTAAATAAGTCACTTGAAGGTGACCCTGGTGTTGATGAGGTTTTGGTCCGATTCTGGATAAAAGAACATGTCTTTTTTTAGAAAATGGCCCGCGGAAATCAATCGCATGTATCCACTATAGCTAAAAAACTAATGGACTCATTTTCACAAAATTTGGCAAATAAGTCATTTGAGGGTGACCCTCGTGATACGATGTTGGTACGATTCAGGATAAAAGAACTTGCCGTTTTTTAGAAAATGGCCCGCAGAAATCAATCGCATGTATTCAATCTAGTTAAAAAACTAATGGACCCAATTTCACAAAATTTGGCAAATAAGTCATTTGAGGGTGACCCTCGTGCTGATAAGATTTTGGTACGATTCAGGATAAAAGAACTTGCCTTTTTTAGAAAATGGCCCGCAGAAATTAATCGCATGTATCCACTCTAGCTAAAAAATTAATGGACCCAATTTCACAAAATTTGGTAAATAAGTCACTTGAAGGTGACCCTGGTGCTGATAAGATTTTGGTGCCATTCGGAAAAAAAAACCATGGCTTGTTTTGCGAAATAGCCCGCAAAAAATCTAAAATAAAAGACTACTTAAATGTATCCATTAAATGCTCGTTTTATACGTATTTTTTGACGATAAAAAGAATAGGACCAACCCCACTACTTTAGGATTAGCCGTTTTCGAGATATTGAAGTTTGTTCGAATTTTTGCTACGTTGATTTTGAAAATACGCTCAGTTACTAAATGAAAACGAAATCTGAATTAAAAGTGCAAATTCGGTATAATTTCAAATAATTATCCGTTTTATTTAGTGCAATTAAACTCAATTTAATGAATTATTAATGAAATAAAGAGAAAATAAATATGAGTCTGTAGGGAGAGTCATGGGCTGCTCACATCAGATTGACTTGCCAGTAACCAATCATAGAGAAGTTGGAAATCTGTTTCACTTTTTACTTTCCCTGCAATACATGGTAATGTATAGGGAAAGTATTGGAATCATGCCGAAAATCACAACTCGAGTTTTCGACGGATCTACACGTTTCGAGACCTCTAGAATACGGAAAAACTATTTTTAGCGTGACGTCTGTGTGTGTGTCTGTGTGTGTGTCTGTATGTCTGTGTGTCTGTCTGTGTGTCTGTCTGTCTGTGTGCAGATTTTGTATCCACTCTAACTGAAAAACTAATGGACCCAAGTGACTTACATACCAAATTTTATGAAATTCGGTCCATTAGTTTTTTAGTTAGAGTGGATACATACATTGCGCAGACACACACACAGACGTCACGCTAAAAATAGATTTTCGTATTCTAGAGGTTTCGAAACATGTAGATCCGTCGAAAACTCGAGTTGTGATTTTCGTCATGATTCTAATACTTTCCCTATACATTTCCATGTATTGCAGGGAAAGTAATATATTTTCCTTCACACGTCAATAGTCTATCTTGTTTAAATAATTTTATCTTTGTATTGATGCCGCAATGGTATTATTGTGGCAATGGGTTAATCTGTCTAACAATAAACAGTAGTTGTTCACCCACCAATATTTAAAAAAAATATATAACATATAAGTTAGTGTTTGTATATGTTAACACGCAGAATTGATTTTTGGTTGAAATCGTGGAATTAGAAGTGCACGAAAATCATCTACAAAAAGTATGTTCTTATTGTATTTATGTAGTTGTAGTTCTTATAGTAAATATTGCATTATAATATTTTTCATATGCCTGCAATCTTTTTTTTTTAAATCATTTTAACTAATTGCAAACTATATTTTACGTATCAAAATATTGAATGATAATACTGGTTTATTAAAATGTTTGAGTCAATTTAAGATGGCTTTTCTGCTGTAAGAAACAATGGAGTAAATTTTTTAAATTGCTTCGAACACTTTAAAATTTTAATTTTTTTTAAACAAATTTTGTTTTAGCTCGACAAAATAGTTTCAAAATGCTATATGTTAAATTTTTGTAAAATTCTAACTGGTATTTTTTACTGTGTTACATGCCGACAGACAGACAGACACTCGAACAGTTAGACAATTAGAAGCGTATGTAGACAAATAGACTATAATAGGTGTGGTTTTTGTATTTATAGGGTTCAAGCACACCTAAAAAAGTGGGTGGATGTCAGAATTGAAAAATTGAGAAATAAGAAGAAATTGAGAATAAAAAATAAGGAATCGAAAATTCTTTTAATTTTCTTTTTACATAGAGTATTAGTCGATATGCATAGTAAGAAAGCTTACGGAACAAATATAGATTAGTGCAGTTAATCTTTTATGAATTAAGTTTGAAAAATACTGACGGGTTAATATGGTCGATCCTCAAAAGTAATTTACGTTTAAGAGATCGATATTTTAACTATCAATATTTTAGTTACTTTTCGAGTTTAGTTACTTTCTCTCATAAACAATATCCTTGTCCATTCAGAAAAAAAAATTAAATATATTAACTGTTTTTATTTTGAATCATAATTTTTCTTGTGCTACTGACCGTGAGTATACAGAGTGGTCTAAACGGTCTTAATTAAACTTTAAGGGTAGGTCAGGCATGCAAAAATAAGCCCGTTTTGCATAGGAACATGTGGCCACAAACGCCATTGTGGGGTGCTATAGATGCAGGAAGAAACAAAAAGGAACGCAGATAATACAACACATTTTTATTAGACATAACAAGTACAAGTATCAATTACAATTGCTTATCTTATTATTAAAGTAGGTGTTGAAAGTGCTTGTCATGCGCAGATATGCATGGCTGGTAATATCGGCGCATGGATTGGTGCTTGTGTTCAAAATGCCAGTACGCTTTCGGACACGTGCTGCTACCTGAATGACTATATGCATGTGTAATGCCAGAAATGTAAAGTAATGAATATTTGGAAGGATTAAAAAATAATGGAACCAGGAATGCGGGCGGATTATCCCCACGCTAAGCAGATGGGCGATAATATACAGGTGGCCCCATATCTTACATACCACGCCCATGTTTACATACCACGCTAAGCCGTTTGGCGGCAACCGAGACGGCGACGCCATGTCTACGGATTAGCCATCAGCTCTACATTTCAGCACGTGGACCGCCGACCGAAAAAGGGATATAAGTGAGAGTTGCTCGAAGTGGGAGTCAGAATTGGTCAAGGCAGGCTGTTGGAGTTAGACTAGTCAAGAAGAAGCGACGGTAGCAGAGTTAAGAGTTGTGTGTGCGTCTCTGATATAGGAATTCGAAGGAGAGCTCATGTTCATCTGGTATTGCAAGTGTAAAGTGTGACAAAGCATCGGTGTTACCCAAGTTATATGAAAGAAGATCAGGTACCGTACAATTAAACTATATGAGGATAACCTCTTTGTCTAAATTTGTGTTTTTAAGGAAAAGCTAATTATGCATCCCACCACGTGCTCCAACCAAATATCAATTCAGCTGGCATTACACCCCCCGAACTACCATTGAGATGTATTCCACTATTGTGATATTTATTTAATTTGTAAAACTAAAGAGTGTAAATTGAGTATGTGATAAATAAATGTTTGTTCCTTTACTATTAACCTTAATTTTTAGTTTGTTAACTTAGTATCCCGTTAAGCACAGAAATAGGTGGGTTTTGCGGCCACCAACGCAATGTACACAGCAGTAAGTTTTAGAACAGATTACATGTATAATTAATATACTAATAAATAATTAATTTAATGTAAAATGCATTTTTGACAATATTAATTTTAATCAACAAAATTAATAAATCGGCACATGTGGTGCTCGTGACTTTAGCAGTAACGGGAATAAAATAATGATTTATGAAATTAATAAAAATGAAAGGAATAATAATAATAAAAAATAAATATTGATAAGGTTGGACAACTGGTGGCGACATAGATGATTGTGAAAATATTGTGCACAATTCTCATTTCTCCTTATGTTATATGTATGATTACGTAAAGTTTTATCAATGAAATGGAAAAAATGGTTCTTCTAAATGAGATCGAAGGTATAATTAGAAAAATGGGATATAGGAATGGGACCAGTTAAAAAAGTGGTGAAAAGTTCAATTATAACAAGGAGTTCAAGTTTGAAAGAAGATTCAAAAATATCAAATAAAAATTATAGTAAATTGGATAGAAATAATAAAAATATGGATATTCCAGTAATGCAGATCCTGCCATTATTTAGTGGGAGTAAGGAGGAAGATATAAATTTCTTTATAAAACAATTTGATGAATTAGCGGAGTTAGCAAGTTGGAAGGAAGAGCATAAAGTGGCTATCATTAAAACCAGATTAAAAGATAAGGCTATGCAGTTTTTAATTCAAAACCCTGAATTACAAAACGAAAAGGAGTTTGATAAAATAAAAATATTACTAATAAATAAATTTTCAAACAGAATAACGATAACGCAAGAACAGGACGCTTTCAATAATATAAAACAAACGCCTGATATGTCAGTGGACGAGCTTGTGCTAAAAATAAAAAACGCAGCGCGTAAATTTTTGAACCTTAAGGATACAACAGATGGAGAGGTAGAGAAAATAACCAATAAAATAATGTTGGGAAAATTCATTAGCGCATTACGCCCTGATTTGGCAATTGAAGTGAAGAAAAAAGATCCGCAGCGGTTTGAAGATGCCATAAAAGATGCCGAACTGTTTGAAATAATTCTTAATGATAGGACTCCAGAAGAATCACATAACGAACTGAAAGAAATGTTACTTACAACACAGGTTCAAGATTTGACTTTAGAAATTAATAAATTAAAATTGCAAAATATACCAAATCAATCCATGGAACGAGCTGTTTTTTGCATAGGGTGCGGAAAAAATGGACATTATTTCTCAGATTGCTGGTACAATGAGTGTAATACTGCATTTGCAAGGAATCCCAAACGAATGAATTATCAGCAATATGGGTTGGAGCAAACAAATTATATCAGAGGAAACAGAAACGAAAATCTCAGAAATTTTGAACGAGGAGGATATAATAGAAATAATAGGGAATATCAAGGAAATAATAATGATCAAAGAAATTATTACGATCAATTAGAAACCAACGTAGAAAATAGAGAGAGGCAAAGTATAAGAGGAAAATTTAGGGGGCGCAACGGAAGAAATATAAGATCAAACACATATGAGAGAAACAATAATAATAGTAATTTAAACTAAGAGCTGGAATTTGGGACCAAGGAACGAATCGTACAAATTCCAGAGAAATAAATAAATTCGGTTCACAAACATATAGAAATAACAAAAATGGAGATGACTGGCAAAACTATACAAATTTGAAGAGAGGACAATATTATGAAAATAATGATAAAGCAAAATATGATACCAAAAGTATCCTTTCAAGCGAATGTGAAAACGTATCTAGCCCACAATTACCGATGGTAGAAATAGATTGCAAAGGAATAAAAATAATAAGTGTAATTGATAGTGGGGCTCAAGTTAGTATTATAGATTTGGAAACATTTCAAAAACTAAAACAGAATAGAAATGTAAAAATAAAATACATAACCAGAAGAGTAATACTTCAGACGTTTACTAAAGAAAATATAGAATTTTTAAATTGCATTCAATTTTCATTTAGAATTGGAGAAAAGGCATGCAAAAATTATTTTTTCGTGACAAAACAGAACTTTCAGGGGCAATATAAAATGCTTTTAGGCTACGACTTTTTATCCTCACATAAAGCAATTTTAAATACAAAAGATAACGAAGTACAATTTGGGAATACTGCGATTAAATTGTATAAAAGTGAAAATACAAACTCAATACAGAATTCAAAACAAAAACCACAAAGCCAGGGAATTCGCGATGAAAATAGATATAATAGTAATTATGAAAATTATAATACTGATGACGACGAATATGAGGAAATAAATAGTTGTTATAATGAATCCAATAATGAGAATGAAGATAGAATAAGCGATGATAATGATGACGACGAATATGAGGAAATAAATAATTGTTGTAATGAATTCAATAATGAGAATGAAGGTAGAATAAGCGAGGATAATGAAAGCGATAACGATAGAAAAAACTCTAATATGCAAAATTGTAGCACTCGCGATAATGTAAATGATGAAAAATGGTTACCAAGTTCTAATGAAAGTAATAAGAATAAGAATGTTAAAAAGAAAGAGGAAAAGCAGATTTTCGCTAAATTGAAAAGAAAAATAACATTAAAGCCAGGGGAGTCAGAGATAGTCCAATTGATTTTGTCACAGGAATTAAATGAGGGACAGGATGTTTTATTTTCTCCAATAAAAATGGCAAGAACATTAATCACGGATGAAGCGATCCAAAGTATAGAAAATAAAAATAAGATTAGAATGCTGTTATACAATGAAAAAAATTGCCAAATTACACTTAATAAAAATATGAACGTGGGTATAATAACAGAACAAATCGAAATTGTTGATACAAAAAATAAAAGCAGTAAACCCACGTTGGAAATTAATAATATTCAAAATTTAAATAAAACAGATTATCAACAAATTCGGGAATTAAGAAAGAAAGAAATATCTCCAGACGATTTTCAAGTACAGCACTTAAATAAGGAAGATAGAAATAAAATTATTGCATTAATGATGACCAATACAGAGGTTTTTTCAAAGTCATATGCTACCCTAGGTAAAACATCAGCAATAGTACCGAAAATCGAACTTATGCACAATTATCCTATTCAGAGTCGACCATACCCAATTCCGAGAGCAGTACGAGAAATTGCGCAAAAAGAAATTAGGGAATTATTGGAAAATGACATTATTGAAAGTTCACAAAGCACGTACGCTAGTCCCATTATTCTTGTAAAGAAACCAAGTAAACCAAATGAAGAACCTAAATATAGACTTGCTATTGATTATAGGGCCATAAACGCGTATTTACCACTTTTGCCAATAAACTTACCAAAGGTGAAGGATATATTACAAAATATCGCTGGTAGTAAAATTTATACAGTTATGGATTTGAAGGCGGCGTTTTTTCAGATCGAACTAAGAAAACAAGATAGAAAGGCCTTAACGTTCACAACTTTTATGGGAAATTTTAATCCTAAAAGAATTCCGTTTGGTCTTAAAAACTCAGGAGCATATTTTCAACTTTTAATGAACAAAGTGTTAGGAGATCTATCAGAGTTAAAAATATACTTTTACTTAGATGACTTAGTCATATGCGCACAAAATAACGACGAAATGTTAGAGAAAATCAAAATTGTTTTCCAAAGATTGAAAGAAAATAATTTAACACTCGACCCGGCGAAGTTACAGATATGCAAATCGCAAATTGAATTTTTAGGATATAAAGTAAATGCGAATGGTATAAGCCCATCAATAAAAAACTGTGCAAAAGTGCAAAATTTCAAACAACCCCAAACGGTTAAACAAGTAAAAAGCTTTCTTGGGACAACAAACTATTTTAGAGGTCTGATAAAAAATTATGCACAAATTGCAGAACCGTTGGTAAATTTGACAAAAAAGAATGTTAGGTTCGAGTGGAATAATGAATGTAGAAAAGCTTTTGAAAAATTAAAAAATGCAATTTTTAAAGAACCAGTTGTAAGACAGCCTGATGAAGTAAACCCGTTTGTCTTAACTACGGATGGCTCAGGTAAGGGAATTAGTAGTATTTTGATGCAAAGGGTAAATGGAGTCGATCATGTTATCGAATTTTATTCAAGACCTGTGAACCCGGCAGAGAAGCGTTATCCTGCAATAAAGCTAGAATTGCTAGCTATACACGCATCCTTACAACACTTCAGAGAATATCTGTTCGGAAGGAGTTTCACCTTGCTGAGTGACGCAAAATCCCTTATGTACCACATAAAATTAGATAAAATGCCAAATATCATATCGAGGTGGCTAATTGACATAAGTCAGTATGATTTTAAATTCAAATATCAAAAAGGTGAAAATAACGCAAGTGATTATTGCTCGAGATATGTATTTGACAATGATAACCAAATCAAATATGTAAATACTTTAATTAAAAATGATGAGATAAATGTGGAGAAAATATTAGAGCAACAAATGGTAGATGAAAAATTAAGTAAAATTAGAGAGGAATTACAAAAAGGAAGAAACCGATATCACAATAACAAGGTATACTATATTGATAGCCAAAATAAACTGTTAATGGTAAAGAAGGAAAATAAAAGACAAACGTATAGGAAAATAAATGAGAATAAGATTGTAATACCGCACTCGCTAAAGGGAAAGATAATAGAGATAGCACATTTCCCTCATTTCGGAGTAAAAAAGACATACCAATTACTTTCAAGAAAATATTTTTGGATAGGGGCTTTCCAAGACGTGGAAAATTTTTGTAAGTCTTGTAATCAATGCTTATTAGTAAAACACAAAAATATACCACCAGCCAGACTTCAGGCTATGCCAGAAATATTAAAACCAGGAATATATTTACAACTGGATTGCGTAGGAAAACTGCCGCGCAGTAATGGAGGAAATAATTTTGTAATTACAATTGTAGACATGTTTTCACGATACTTTGAGGCCTATGCAGTCAGAGACATTACGGCTAAAACAATAGTGAATAAGCTAACAAACTTCGTGACAACTTATGGAGTTCCAATTATTATTCAAAGCGATAATGCTCAAATTTTTAAAAGTAAAGAATACATAGATTTTACAAATGCATTAAATATTGAAAGGCGATACAGTTCGGTTTATTTCCCAAGTTCTTTAGGTCGTTGTGAAAGAATACACAGAGACATGAAACAATGTATAATGTGTTTGTCAAAGACTACGTTTGATCTTTAAAATGGTTTAAGTTTTATGTGAATAACACTATTAACAGTAATACAGGATTTGAGCCTTCATTTCTGTTCTATCTTAGAGATTTATCATTGCCATTTGAAAATATTAAACAAACAAACATACCAAGTAAGGAAGAAATAGATATAATGTATAGTGATGTAAATAATTATAAAAATTATGTGGCACAGCATTTAAAAAATATAGATAAAGTCGTGAAAGACGCATCGGAACAACAAAAGCTGATAAATGACAAACAAATAAAGAAATATAAAATAGTGAGAAAAAACGATATATTTATAGGAGCGACAGTGTACCTAAAAAAGTTCCTAAAACCAAGGGTATTAGAGGATCGATATGATGGACCATTTAGAATTACGAAATTAGTCCGAAATAATAATGTTATAATATGTCTTAAAAGTGATGAAAATAAAACTTATAAAGTGCACATAAATAAACTATACATGGCAGCGGAGCGAAAACAATATTTGAAAGATAGTGACGAAAGCGAATCAAACCACACAGACACACAGGACAAAGAAAAAAATCAAAATGAGAAAGTGATTAGAAATAATGATCAAAGTCAAATTAAGGAAGGGAAGGTCACTAAAGAAAAGCAATTAAACTGTGAAAATAATAGAAATGATGATGAGGTTTGTTATAATGCCAGAGGGTATAATTTTCGCCCTCGAATTGTTGTAAATAGTAATTTCATAAAACAAAGAATATGAAAAATATGTAAAAAGTTTGTAATTAATGTCATAAATAGAAAGTGATAATTGAGTGTACAGTGACCGCCGCTTATAAGAAACACGTTCGTTTCGCTCGTTTTGTTTCTTATAAGCAGTTGTTTCTTAAATCCGGAAATTTTTTAAATATCGTTCTTCCATTGTAAATACTAACTATTGAACACAATTTTACAGAATTTAAAAGATAAATGTATATAAGTAAAATATTAGTACATACATAATACATTTGTAAATTGAGTTTTGCATTCAAAAATATTTCTTATTTTACGAATTAAGCCTTACAACTTAAAATATTATCTATATGTATGCATATACTAGTATGTAATTAAATAAGAATAAAAAGTAAAACTCATAGGTCGTTCATTTATGTATAAGAGCATAGTACATTTTCATACATACCGTAATCTATTACTGAGGAACAGCAAAAAATTTATCCAGTGTTGTTTGTGCTAATGAGTCTGTGATTAGTTTACGTACATCCATTTCTAAATCATAAAATAGTCCATAAACTTTTTCTGATGCCCCTCTATGTTCAAGAGTTTTTCAAATTATAGTTAGGGCTTCTCGCGACTGTTTGGCTGTAGGAAAATTTTCTTCTTGTGGAACGTCGTCTTCATTTTCTTCTTCATTGCAAACATTCTGAATTTCCGCCACTATGTCATCATCACTTTTTTCTTCAGATGTTTGTAAATTTTCATCGATGTGAATCCATTCTTCGAAATGTGCTTCTAATTCTTCTACATCTTCTGCTGGTATGTCAACATTATTTTTCAAAAATCCTGCTTTACGGAAGCAATTAAAAATGCATATGTCAGAAACATTTTTCCATGCGCCTGCGATCATATGGATAGCATCAAGCAAGGTTATTTTCTTGCTTATTTCGCAAGCCGATCCTTTCTCTTCATCAATTGCATCTACTATTTTCTGTCGCAAATTTCACCGATACAGGGTTTTAAATGCTTTAATAATTCCTTGGTCAAGAGGCTGTATGATGGAAGTTGTATTGGGTGGCAAAAAACAAAGTTCAATGTTTGTCAGCTGTACTACAGGATGAGCCGAACAGTTGTCAAGGATTAAAAGAATTTTTTCTCTTCCCATCAGTTCCCTGTCCCACTTTAACAAAAAGTCTTCAAAAATTCTACTTGTCATCCAGGCATTCTTTGAATTTTCGTAGATCACTGGCAATTTTTTTATTCCACTTAAACAGCGCGGACGTTTGCTTTTGCCAAATAACTAAAGGGCTCTTTTTTACAGTTCCCGTCATATTTGTTGTTAACAGAACTGTAACTCGATCTTTTTGTTTTTTTCCAACGGAGGATAGATCATTTTTGAACATCATTGTATACTCGGGCATCGCTCTAAAATAGAGCCCAGTCTCGTCAGTGTTAAAAATTTGATGAGGAGCGTATTTTTCTAATAGAGGTGGTAAGCTTTGCGTAATCCATGAAGATGCCGACTCGGAGTCCGCGTCCTGCTTCTCTCCATAATTTTTTTTGTACACAATGTTATTTCGTTCTTTCCAGCGGCTTAACCAACCATCAGTCGCACGAAACTCTTTTTCTCCTAATTTTTCCGCAAAATTTTCTGCTTTTTTCAGTAAAATTGCCCTACTGATAGGAGCGTTCTTTAATCTGGCGTTAGAAAACCATTGTAAGAGTGCTTCCTCTATAGCAGCTGCCTTTCCTTCTCGTTTCCGTTTTCTTTGAAGATTACAATTTGGCGTCAAAATTTCATTTCTGCCTTTCAGGATTTTACATAATGTTGAGTGCGGAATTTCTAATGCAGAAGCAGCTTCTCTTTGACTACACAGAGGTAGAGAATCATACTTTTTAAGTAAACTTTGCTTTTCAAGCAAAGTAAGGGTTTTTCTCTTTTGCGACATGCTTCCACTAGCAAAACATAAAATGACTAACTAAAGCTGTACGAATCTTATTTGAGTGCATAAGCAGAGATGCCTTTCCTTATCAGTATGTTTCCTTAACTGCCAAAAGATTAAAACTCGTTTCTTACTGGTTTGGGGTTGTTCCCCCTAAGCCTTTCTACGGAGAAATTCTCTGTCATCCTTTGTTACATAGCAAACTCCCACCCCCTCCCCGTACGCCCAGAGACAAGAGATAACAACTCGTCCTTCAGTTAACCTTAAACAAATGGATTTTTTTCTTTTTTACACCCGCGTCGCAAGGAAATCAACAAATTTTCTGTAGAAAACTGTTTCTTATAAGCGGAATCGTGTTTCTTATAAGCGACACAATTTTAATGTTAAAATGAAGTTTGTATTTGTTTCTGTCGTTTTGGGTCTTATAAACGGCTGTTTCTTATAACCACTGAATCTTATAACCGGCGGTCACTGTATATGTATATGTTTTTATGTTGTGGATATAAGTATATTTCAAAAAGTATGTTATGTATTTCTGACATTACATATATGGCAAGTTCAAAAAAAAAAAAAGTGAAATAACAAAGTAATTTATAAATAATATGGTGGTATGGAATTCAACCATAACCAAGAATCGGAAGTTGATAGTTGCACTACTACAATATGGTACAAAATGAAATGATAACAAGAAAATGTATACTAATAATAAAGTAATGAATGCTGTTATGTAATGATATGTCGTATGTAAATAATTATGTAAAAGGAGAAATGAAAATTATGCATTGCAAATAATATATATCAAAATTTACAATTTAATAATAATGTGAATGTTGGTAATCCTCATGTAATTTATGGTACATTATGTCAATTATGAATAATGGACTAACTTGACAGAGAACTATCAAAGCTATGAGTTGTACGAGGCTAAAAAGTGGAACTCAGCCTTTCTCACGATGGATGAACTTATGTGTTTGCGAGGAACCATTGTGAACTTAATTTCTTACCACTGGGGTGAAACTGTGGGAGAGTAACTTTTGGACTTTTTTTTCGCGGGGGGGTGAGAATGTAATGCCAGAAATGTAAAGTAATGAATATTTGGAAGGATTAAAAAATAATGGAACCAGGAATGCGGGCGGATTATCCCCACGCTAAGCAGATGGGCGATAATATACAGGTGGCCCCATATCTTACATACCACGCCCATGTTTACATACCACGCTAAGCCGTTTGGCGGCAACCGAGACGGCGACGCCATGTCTACGGATTAGCCATCAGCTCTACATTTCAGCACGTGGACCGCCGACCGAAAAAGGGATATAAGTGAGAGTTGCTCGAAGTGGGAGTCAGAATTGGTCAAGGCAGGCTGTTGGAGTTAGACTAGTCAAGAAGAAGCGACGGTAGCAGAGTTAAGAGTTGTGTGTGCGTCTCTGATATAGGAATTCGAAGGAGAGCTCATGTTCATCTGGTATTGCAAGTGTAAAGTGTGACAAAGCATCGGTGTTACCCAAGTTATATGAAAGAAGATCAGGTACCGTACAATTAAACTATATGAGGATAACCTCTTTGTCTAAATTTGTGTTTTTAAGGAAAAGCTAATTATGCATCCCTCCACGTGCTCCAACCAAATATCAATTCAGCTGGCATTACACCCCCCGAACTACCATTGAGATGTATTCCACTATTGTGATATTTATTTAATTTGTAAAACTAAAGAGTGTAAATTGAGTATGTGATAAATAAATGTTTGTTCCTTTACTATTAACCTTAATTTTTAGTTTGTTAACTTAGTATCCCGTTAAGCACAGAAATAGGTGGGTTTTGCGGCCACCAACGCAATGTACACAGCAGTAAGTTTTAGAACAGATTACATGTATAATTAATATACTAATAAATAATTTAATGTAAAATGCATTTTTGACAATATTAATTTTAATCAACAAAATTAATAAATCGGCACAGCATGGCTGGTAATTTCGAAGCATGGATTGGTGCTTGTGTTCAAAGTGCCAGTACGCCCGCCGACACGTGCTGCGACCTGAATGACTATATGCATGGCTGATAATGTCGAAGCATGGATTGGTTGTACTTGTGTTCAAAGTGCCAGTACGCCCGCCGACACGTGCTGCGACCTGAATGACTCTATGCATGGCTGGTAATGTCGAAGCATGGATTGGTGCTTGTGTTCAAAGTGCCAGTACGCCCGCCGACACGTGCTGCGACCTGAATGACTATATGCATGGCTGGTAATGTCGAAGCATGGATTGGTGCTTGTGTTCAAAGTGCCAGTACGCCCGCCGACACGTGCTGCGACCTGAATGACTATATCCATGGCTGGTAATGTCGAAGCATGGATTGGTGCTTGTGTTCAAAGTGCCAGTACGCCCGCCGACACGTGCTGCGACCTGAATGACTATATGTATGGCTGGTAATGTCGAAGCATGGATTGGTGCTTGTGTTCAAAATGCCAGTACGCTCGCGGACTCGTGCTGCTACCTGAATGACTCTAGCGACAAGACAGCATCAGATCTTACAGAGGTCTTGTAAACAAGGCTTTTGGGGTAACACTAAGGAAGAAATCAATGGGAAGTCGGGGGACTGTGGTGGCCAACATCCAACCACTCCATCTTACAGGAAAGGTCTTAATGAAATAATCCTGCACATCTTGGTTCAAACATGCATAGCTGCGGATGGCAAGAAATGTGAACACCTACTTTAATACTATGATAAACAATTGTAATTGATGCTTGTAATTCTTATGTTTAATAAACCTGTGTTGTATTATCAGCATTTCTTTCTTTTTGTTTCTTCCTGCATCTGTAGCACCCCATGGTGGTGTTTGTGGGCCACGTGTTCCTATGCAAAAAGGGCTTGATTTGTATACCTAACCTATCCTTAGAGTTTGTCCAAGACCATTTGGACCACCCTGTATAACCATGTTAGTGTTTATCACACGAAGAATATTTAAACTTTTTATTACTGATTACCAATTGTTAAAACTTACCTCCATGTTTTGAGTAGGAGGGCGCTGTATGTTAAGCAGAATCCCATGTGTCTCGTCCACTTGGTGGCTATGCAACTGTACATGGATAATACGGGAAAAATAGCTGCCATCTAAAAAATAAAAATAACTTTACTTAAACCAATGCGAAATGTTAAAGATAAATACAGACTCAAATGACCGAGATGTTTAGGGAAACATTATTCCAATTAGAATAAATCCAGGATAATTCTCCTCCATAGCAACGCACTGCATTAGGATTTGTTATTCACTGTTCCAGCTCTTCTTCCATTTCGCCAAGCAATAGTTGCACTACTACAATATGGTACAAAATGAAATGATAACAAGAAAATGTATACTAATAATAAAGTAATGAATGCTGTTATGTAATGATATGTCGTATGTAAATAATTATGTAAAAGGAGAAATGAAAATTATGCATTGCAAATAATATATATCAAAATTTACAATTTAATAATAATGTGAATGTTGGTAATCCTCATGTAATTTATGGTACATTATGTCAATTATGAATAATGGACTAACTTGACAGAGAACTATCAAAGCTATGAGTTGTACGAGGCTAAAAAGTGGAACTCAGCCTTTCTCACGATGGATGAACTTATGTGTTTGCGAGGAACCATTGTGAACTTAATTTCTTACCACTGGGGTGAAACTGTGGGAGAGTAACTTTTGGACTTTTTTTTCGCGGGGGGGTGAGAATGTAATGCCAGAAATGTAAGTCTATTATATCCCAGATAATGACGGGTATTGTTATTTTTGGTTCTGTATTTTGATTTATAATGACCGCTTGGTTTGGCTATCAAGGGTTTCACATTTTGAAAGATATGGGCCTGCGATTAAAATTTTTTTTTAATATTTTAGCTGTTTTTTTTTTGTGCTAAAATCAAAAAACACAATTGAAATGCCATACACAATAGTTATCACACAAATAGTTATCACCGCAAAAATTTAATATTTTTATCAATTTCTACCAATCAATTCAATTCAATTTCTATCAAACAATTTAATCGAGTTTCTATCAATCAATTCAATCCGATTTCTATTAGCCAATTTAATACAATTTCTATCAAGCAATTCAATCCAATTTATATCGATCAATTTAATCCAGTTTTTATCAATCAATTCAATCCAGTTTTTATCAATCAATTCAATCCAATTTCTTTCAGTCAATGTTTATCAATCCCAATACTTCAGCATGTTTTTTTTCATCAATATCTATTAGAAGCAAAATTAAATAAGGCAAAAATATAGTTTATTAAAGTACACCCTTTTTTACACTTTACCACATAGTTGTAAAATGTTTATGACTTTGTTCATTCTGTCTGTCTGTCTGTCCGTTAGACGATAACTGTCGTAAAAATGAATTTATCAAAATGAAATTTTAGTATGTTGTTCAGACAGTCTGTGGGACCTATGAAAATATAAATTAATAATGTCACCCAATTAGTTTTGGATTGAACCCGGGTTCAAAAAATGAAATGCATTAAACCCCATGGGACCTAATTTTTCAAACATTTTTTAAGCGGATTTAAAATTCATAAATTGCTTTGAAAGTTTTAGGCAATATTCAAATTATCCCATAAAATATATAAAAAAATTTAAGCAAAATATATTCAGTAGTTTTTTAATTAAAAATAAAATAATAATTACACCCTTTATATGAAGAGATCACGTGACCATTATATGAAGCGATCATGTGAACCACTTCAAAATAAAGTATATCATCTATCTTGTGTCAAAATCGTGATTTTTAAAGTTCTTTTTAGTTCATATTTAGTGTTGTATCCGTCCTAAAACCGCTTTATTTTTGCTTAAATTCTGTGTATCTACATACTGAAACAACGCAATTACAATATAGTTGAGTTTAAATGATCATCCAACTTTGATTATTTCTACAACGAAGCCTTATTTTCACATATGGAAAATGTAAATACCAAAAGATGTAGAATGAGTTGTATAAGAATTGCTGCATTTCTTTAACGCAAAATTATTTAGCTCATGGAGAATGCAATATAGCCGCTATGAATGAAATATTCATTGACACAGTCGCAAACGATTTTTTTCGAAAAAATTTTAAGCATAGAATTAAATTACTTGTACCTCCATGGTTTTAAGTTTTGAAATAAAATAAATTATTATAGTATTGTTTGTGATGAATGAAATGAGTGGAAAATGCTGCTTTTATAAAGAGAGCCAGGCGTGTTATATTTCGATGACGTCATTTGAATAAATTTCATTTGTTTTCGATGAAGTTTTCAAATATAATAAATTATTGTAGTATTATGATAATTTTAAAAGTATTACCAAGGAATGTATCGCATTTTAGCGATGTTTAAACCAGGCAATTTATATTTCAATGCCGTCATTTGAATGAAATTAATTTTTTTCGATGAAGTTTTAAGTTTTCAAATATAATAAATTAATGTAGTATTGTGATAATTTAAAAAATATTACCGAGGAATGTATCGCATTTTAGAGATGTTTAAATAAAATTGTATTGAAGTTGGAAAGTATTTCATAATCAATGCTAAATGCATGATTGATCTTTCTTGTATTTTTTGCATTGAACTTAAATGTGTGAAAAATGTATGCAATTTAAATATATGAAAGACAGCGACATACCAAATATGGACTTTCTCTCTGTTCCGGTTCTCAAGTTATTCCCAAACAACAAGCTCATTTGCATAACCAGCCCAGGACGGGCTGTGACAGTAAAATATAAATAATTAAATCTACCACAAGACAACAACAAACTAAATTTGGACTATTTAGAAACTTCGGTTCTCGAGTTATTTTTCCAAAACTGTGTGCACGCAAATAACAATACTAGTCCCCTTGATAAGGTTCAAAATCCAAAGAATTAAAATATACCACAAAAGATAATCAATTTCCAAATCTGGACTTTCTAGTTGTTCCAGTTTTTGAGTAATTCCCCTAAAACGAGTATATGTCTCTAGCAGGTCTAGGATGGGCCAGCCCGATCGAAGTAATTAAAATGTACCACTATAAAGACGACGGCATACTGAATTTCATGTTACTGTGATTAATGGAACTTGGATACTTGGGACCTCAAAGATTTGAATCACCCTGACAAATAAGCAAACATTAGATAAAGTTAACTTAAAGGTTGTAAAAAATATATTTTGTCTGTCCAGACATTAGAAGACTGCTGTCAGATGTAAACTTCTTGTGTGCGATGACTGAAATAGAAACAAGTAAAAGCAAAAACGTTGTTTTAAAGTATACCCTTTTATTATTTGCATGTAACTTAAATGTCTGAAAAATGCATTTATTAAAATGCATGAAAGACGACATACCAAATTTGGACTTTCTAGCTTATTCAAGTTTCGAGTTATCCCCTAAAAACGAGTACGGCGGGCATAAGACGGGCTAACACGATAAGGTTGTAATAGCAATATTAAAAAAAATCTGATGTGGGCAGCACATGACTTTCCCTGCAGACTTATATTCACGTTCTATTTATTTAAATTAAATTTAATTCACTTTTAATTCAATTTTCGTTCTCATTTGAAAACTGGACTTATTTTCAAAAATGGTGTAGGAAAAATACGAAAAACTAAAATATCTCGAGAACGGCTAGTCCTAGTGTAATGGGGTTGATCTTATTCTTTTCTTCGCTACATATTACGTATTAAACAAGCATTTAATGGCTGTATTTGAGCATACGTAGTTCTTAAGATTAGATTTTGATGATTTTTGCGGGCCATTTTGCAAAAAAGGCAGGTTATTGTTTTTCGAATTATATCAAAATCTAATCAGCACCAGGGTGGCCTACAAGCGACTTATCTACCAAATTTTGTGAAATTCAGTCTATTAGTTTTTCAGTTAGAGTGGATACAAGGTTTTGCGGGCCATTTCACCAAAAAAGGCGGGTTCTTTTAACCCGAGTCGTACCCAAAACTAATCAGCACCAGATTCGTGCACAAGTGACTTACCTACCAAATTTTATGAAATTCAGTCAATTAGTTTTTTAGTTAGAGTGGATACAAAATCTGCACAGACAGACACACAGACACACACACAGACAGACGGACACACACACACACACACACAAACGTCACGCTAAAAATAGTTTTTTCGTATTCTAGAGGTCTCGAAACGTGTAGATCCGTCGAAAACTCGAGTTGCGATTTTTGACATGATTCCAATACTTTCCCTATACATTACCATGTATTGCAGGGAAAGTAACAATAGTCCATTATACATCGTCACTATTATTATAAAATTTTCTTCTGTTTTATATATATATATATATATATTTTGGAGGGTCGGTGTGAACGTATGTTCTGCCTCCTAGGTTGTATTTCGTCATGTTCATTCCTGTGCTTCTCGATATTTTTCATACTGTTGTGGTTGATCGCATTTACACGAGGTGAAAGAAGAAGGGTTCCTGCCTCATGGTAATAATAGATTTTCTAATTTTTCTTATTTTTCAATTTTTCATCGTTTGGAGCCTGTAGTCTGAGATTGGGCATTTATAGTAATGTACTATTGCCCAATCTGAAACAGGCATTTGTTTGGGTTAATTAGAACTAAATACTTAGACCTGAAGATGAATTTAATTCTGGCTAATCTTCGAATTTGGGCCGGTGCTGTTCTTTTCTGTTATCGGCATTATGGCCGTGGTTTGGCTTCTATGGTGATGTTAATATTTCACGATTACTTGAATTGATTATTTTTTTTATTACATTTTTCTAATATATAGATTTATCAGTTGAAAGGGTTATTATTATTTTTATTTGGCAAATTTTTCAGACTCATTTGGCGATTTTTAGATAATATTTGACAATACTTGTTCCAGTAGCGTGATGCGTTTTTACGATGTTCGTTTTCGAGGACGAGGAGGACTCTGCTTCACCCATTCCTGAAGTCACGAGCCGCCACTGGTGCCACAAAAGAACACATTATGCCAAATTTTTCTGTTGTTATGATCAGCGGAACCTGGTTCGCTAAGATCTCAATATTTGAAATGCGACAAATCTAATACGCTCGGTCTGAAGTTAAATAAAATGTTGTAAAAAAAGTCCTCGAGTTTTACCATAATGAAGTACTTGTACTTCCAGCTTCATGGCGTCACTGAACCGATGAGTAAAAACAAAACAATAACAAGAACAGAAGAGAACTGTAAAAAAAAAAGTATTTGGACAGAAGAGGTGGCAATTTACTGGGTGCCATAAGACAGAAGAGTAATTGAAAAATTTTAAGTAAAGAGAGGAGGATTATATGACAGTGGCAGCTTGTGACTTCAAGAATGAAGCTGATTCAGTGGCGGGATTCCCCTCCTCCTCGTAAACGAACATCATCAAAACACATCACGCTACTGGCACAAGTATTGTCAAATATTATCTAAAAATAGCCAAATGAGTCTGAAAAATTAGACAAATAATAATAACCCATTCAGCGGATAACTTTAAGTGGAGCAGCGCTTATCCTGCTTCACCTCACTAGCCGCCACTGTTGTAATGACCATCTCGAATACAGATGCAGACTTTGTATCGCGTTTGCATACTGAGAAGGAGGCAGATGAATGAGAATCCAGTTGCCGATATCTTACTTTTGAGATAACTTTGTTTATGGTCACATCAAAAACGGTACCCTTTTTACTTTCCCTGAAATACATCGTAATGTATAGGGAAAGTATTGGAATCATGTCGAAAATCGCAACTCGAGTTTTCGACGGATCTACACGTTTCAAGACCTCTAGAATACGAAAAAACCATTTTTAGCGTGACGTCTGTGTGTGTGTCTGTGCGTCTGTCTGTGTGTGTGTCTGTGCAGATTTTGTATCCACTCTAACTAAAAAACTAATGGACCAAATTTCACAAAATTTGGTAGGTAAGACACTTGTGAGCGAGTCTGGTGCTGATTAGTTTTGGGTACGATTTGGAATAAAAGAACTTGCCTATTTTTGCGAAATGGCCCGCAAAAGCTTGTATCCACTCTAACTAAAAAACTACGGAACCGAAATTCACAAAATTCGGCAGATGAGGCATTTGTGGGTCACCTTGGTGCTGATTAGATTTTGGTATGATTTGGAAAAAAATAACTTGCCTTTTTTTGCAAAATGGCCCGCAAAAATCTTCAAAATCTAAACTAAAGAACTACGTATACTCAAATATACCCATTAAATGCTTGTTTAATACATAATGTTTAGTGAAGAGAAGAATAAGACCAACCCCATTACAATAGGACTAGCCGTTCTCGAGATATTTTAGTTTATAATATTTTCTCTACGCCACCTTTGAAAACAAGTTCGGTTACTGAATGAGAACGAAATCTGAATTAAAAGTGAAATAAATTTAATTAAAATAAAGAGAACGTGAATATAAGTCTGCAGGGGAAGTCATGTGCTGCCCACATCAGATTTTTACTTTCCCTGCAATACATGGTAATGTATAGGGAAAGTATTGGAATCATGTCGAAAATCACAACTCGAGTTTTCGACGGATCTACACGTTTCGAGACCTCTAGAATACGAAAAAACTATTTTTAGCGTGACGTTTGTGTGTGTGTCTGTCTGTGTGTCTGTGTGTCTGTCTGTCTGTCTGTGCAGATTTTGTATCCACTCTAATTAAAAAAGTAATTGGCCGAATTTCATAAAATTTGGTAGGTAAGTCACTTGTGGGCGTATCTGGTGCTGATTAGTTTTGGGTACGATTCGAGATAAAAGAACCCGTTTTTTTTTTTGCGAAATGGCCCGCAAAAGCTTGTATCCACTCTAGCTGAAAAACTAATGGACCGAATTCCACAAAATTCGGTAGGTAAGTCACTTGTGGGACACTCTGGTGCTGATTAGATTTTGGTATGATTTGGAAAAAAATAACCTGCCTTTTTTTTGCAAAATGGCCGCAAAAATCTAAAATAAAAAACTACGTATGCTCAAATATATCCATAAAATGCTTGTTTAATACGTAATTTTTAACGAAGAAAAGAATAAGACCAACTCTTATACTCATGTGCTGCCCGGGGCGCGGTAGCCCATTGGTTAGCGCGCTGGAGTTGCACTCGGTAGGCCCGGGTTCGATTCCAGCCACTGCCAAAACTGCCGCCGTGTTCATGCGGAGTACGATCACGTTAAACATGTGGGTCCGAAAGTCCTTCCGAGAGGTTGGTGGTAGGGGAAGGAGGGTACGGTCCTTGTGGATGCCTCCCCCACTGGGTTCCGGTCTAAATTGGGTGGCACTTCCCGACCGTCCAAACAGTTACGTTACACCTTTCTGGTAGGTCGGACGGTCTGGGTTTCAACAACAACATTTCATGTGCTGCCCACATCCGATTTTTAGTTTTCATTGGATTTAGATAGCCACAGGTTTCCTAAATATGGAATACATTTTCATTATGGTCTGAGTGTTGCCGATTTCAAGAATTTTTTTTTATATCAACCGTGTTGGAAAAAAACAGGTTTAAAAAGAAACAAGGTTTTATTCAATGGGGTTTAAATCAGCCATCCTCTTATTGTCAACCCAAAAACTTTCCAGCTGTTTTCTCTGTTTTAATCTTATAACTAGTTAATAACTCACAATTTGTAAGATGAGTTGTAATTATCGTAAAGACATGCGGTTCTGCTTTTTAGAATCAGCCTGAAAAAGCTGTACTTTACAATGCTCTAAACTCTGTTTTGAAATTTCCGATAAATGGACTTTTTCCTGTAAACCATCATATATGTACGTTGGAAGAACATTATTGGATCTTGCTTTATGAAAATTCGAAAGCAGTTCATAAAAATAAAAGCAAAATATAGAGTAACTGCCAAAATTGTGGAAACCTTTCGGAAAAAGTGTATTTTTGAAGTTTGATGGTTCATAACACCCTTTTTTACTTTCCCTGCAATACATGGTAATGTATAGGGAAAGTATTGGAATCATGCCGAAAATCACAACTCGAGTTTTCGACGGATCTACACGCTTCGAGACCCCTAGAATACGAAAAAACCATTTTTAGCGTGACGTCTGTGCGTGTGTCTGTGTGTCTGTCTGTCTGTCTGTCTGTCTGTCTGTCTGTCTGTGTGTCTGTCTGTGTGTCTGTCTGTCTGTCTGTGCAGATTTTGTATCCACTGTAACTAAAAAACTAATCGACCGAATTTCACAAAATTTGGTAGGTAAGTCACTTGTGGCCGGGGCTAGTGCTGATTAGTTTTGGGTACGATTCGGAATAAAAGAACCCGCCTTTTTTTGCGAAATGGCCCGCAAAACCTTGTATCCACTCTAGCTGAAAAACTAATGAACCGAATTTCACAAAATTCGGTAGATGAGTCACGTATAGGTCACTCTGGTGCTGATTAGATTTTGGTACGATTCGGAAAAAAATAACCTGCCTTGTTTTGCAAAACGGCCCGCAAAAATCTTCAAAATCTAAACTAAAGAACTTGGTATACTCAGATATATCCATTAAATGCCCGTTTAATACGTAATGTTTAACGACGAAAAGAATAAGACCAACCCCATTACACTAGGACTAGCCGTTCTCGAGATATTTTAGTTTTTCGTACTTTCCCTACGCCACCTTTGAAAATAAGCCCGGTTACCGAATGAGAACGAAATTTGAATTAAAAGTGAATTACATTTAATTGAAATAAATAGAACGTGGATATAAGTTTGCAGGGAAAGTCATGTGCTGTCCACATCAGATTTTTTACTTTCCCTGCAATACATGGTAATGTATAGGGAAAGTATTGGAATCATGCCGAAAATCGCAACTCGAGTTTTCGACTGATCTACACGTTTCGAGACCTCTAGAATACGAAAAAACCATTTTTAGCGTGACTTCTGTGTGTATGTCTGTGTGTCTGTGTGTCGGTCTGTGTGTCTGTCTGTCTGTGCAGATTTTGTATCCACTCTAACTAAAAAACTAATGGACCGAATTTCACAAAATTTTGCAGGTAAGTCACTTGTGGGCGGGGCTGGTGCTGATTAGTTTTGGGTACGATTCGGAATAAAAGAACCCGCCTTTTTTGTGAAATGGCCCGCAAAATCTTGTATACACTCCAGCTGAAAAACTAATGGACCGAATTTCACAAAATTCGGTAGATGAGTCACGTATAGATCACCCTGGTGCTGATTAGATTTTGGTACGATTCAGAAAAAAATAACCTGCCTTTTTTTGCAAAATGTCCCTCAAAAATTGCCAAATTCTAAAATAAAAAACTGGGTACACTCAAATATATCCATTAAATGCTGATTTAATACGTAATTTTTAACGACGAAAAGAATAAGACCAACCCCATTACACTAGGACTAGCCGTTCTCGAAATATTTTAGTTTTTCGTACTTTCCCTACGCCACCTTTGAAAATAAGTCCGGTTATCGAATGAGAACGAAAATTGAATTAAAAGTGAAATAAATTTAATTAAAATGAAAAGAACGTTAATGTAAGTCTGTAGGGAAAGTCATGTGCTGCTCACATCAGATTTTTACTTTCCCTGCAATACATGGTAATGTATAGGGAAAGTATTGGAATCATACCGAAAATCGCAACTCGAGTTTTCAACAGATCTACACGTTTCGAGACCTCTAGAATACGAAAAAACCATTTTTAGCGTGACGTCTGTGTGTGTCTCTGTCTGTCTGTCAGTGCAGATTTTGTATCCACTCTAACTAAAAAACTAATGGACCGAATTCCACAAAATTTTGTAGGTAAGTCACTTGTGGGCGGGGCTGGTGCTGATTAGTTTTGGGTACGATTCGGAATAAAAGAACCCGCCTTTTTTGCGAAATGGCCAGCAAAAGCTTGCATCTACTGTAGCTGAAAAACTAATGGACCGAATTTCACAAAATTCGGTAGATGAGTCACGTATAGGTCACCCTGGTGCTGATTAGATTTTGGTACGATTCAGAAAAAAATAACCTGCCTTTTTTTGCAAAATGGCCCGCAAAAATTGCCAAAATCTAAAATAAAGAACTGGGTATACTCAAATATATCCATTAAATACTGATTTAATACGTAATTTTTAACGACGAAAAGAATAAGACCCCCCCCCCATTATACTAGGACTAGCCGTTCTCGAGATATTTTAGTTTTTCGTACTTTCCCTACGCCACCTTTGAAAATAAGTCCGGTTATCGAATGTGAACGAAAATTGAATTAAAAGTGAAATAAATTTAATTAAAATAAAGAGAACGGTAATATAAGTCTGCAGGGAAAGTCATGAGCTGCCCACATCAGATTTTTACTTTACCTGCAATACATGGTAATGTATAGGGAAAGTATTGGAATCATGCCGAAAATCACAACTCGAGTTTTCGACGGATCTACACGTTTCGAGACCTCTAGAATACGAAAAAACCATTTTTAGCGTGACGTCTGAGTGTGTGTCTGTCTGTCTGTGTGTGTGTCTGTCTGCGCAGATTTTGTATCCACTCTAACTAAAAAACTAATTGACCGATTTTCATAAAATTTGGTAGATAAGTGTCGCTTGTGGGTCACCCTGGTGCTGATTAGATTTTGGTACGATTCGGAAAAAAATAACCTGCCTTTTTTTGCAAAATGGCCCGCAAAAATCTTCAAAATTTAAAATAAGAAACTACGTACGCTCAAATATATCCATTAAAAGCTTGTTTTATACGTAATTTTTAACGAAGAAAAAAATAAGACCAACCTCATTACACTAGGACTAGCCGTTCTCGAGATATTTGAGTTTTTCGTATTTCTCTACGACACCATTGAAAATAAGAGCAGTTATCAAATGAGAACGAAAATTGAATTAAAAGTGAATTAAATTTAATTAAAATAAAGACAACGTGGATATAAGTCTGCAGGGAAAGTCATGTGCTGCCCACATCAGATTTTTACTTTCCCTGCAATACATGGTAATGTATAGGGAAAGTATTGGAATCATACCGAAAATCACAATTGGAGTTTTCGACGGATCTACACGTTTCGAGACCTCTAGAATACGAAAAAACCATTTTTAGCGTGACGTCTGTGTGTGTGTCTGTCTGTCTGTCTGTGTGTCTGTCTGTCTGTCTGTGTGTCTGTCTGTCTGTCTGTGTGTCTGTCTGTGCAGATTTTGTATCCACTCTAATTAAAAAACTAACGGTCCGAATTTCACAAAATTTTGTAGGTAAGACACTGGTGGGCGGGGCTAATGCTGATTAGTTTTGGGTACGATTCGGAATAAAAGAATCCGCCTTTTTTGTGAAATGGCCCGCAAAAGCTTGTATCCACTCTAACTGAAAAACTAATGGACCGAATTTCACAAAATTTGGTGGATAAGTCGCTTGTAGGCCAACCTGGTGCTGATTAGATTTTGGTATGATTCGGAAAAAAATAACCTGCCTTTTTTTGCAAAATGGCCCTCAAAAATCGTCAAAATCTAAACTAAAGAACTAGGTATACTCAAATATATCCATTAAATGCTCGTTTAATACATAATTTTTAACGACGAAAATAATACGACCAACCCCATTACAATAGGACTAGCCGTTCTCGAGATATTTTAGTTTTTCGTATTTTCTCTACACCACCTTTGAAAACAAGTCCGGTTACCGAATGAGAACGGAAATTGAATTAAAAGTGAAATGAATTTAATTAAAATAAAGAGAACGTGGATACAAGTCTGCAGGGAAAGTCATGTGCTGCCCACATCAGATTTTTACTTTCCCTGCAATACATGGTAATGTATAGGGAAAGTATTGGAATCATGCCGAAAATCACAACTCCAGTTTTCGACGGATCTACACGTTTCGAGACCTCTAGAATACGAAAAAACCATTTTTAGCGTGACGTCTGTCTGTGTGTCTGTGTGTCTGTGTGTCTGTGTGTCTGTCTGTCTGTCTGTGCAGATTTTGTATCCGCTCTAACTAAAAAACTAATGGACCGAATTTCACAAAATTTTGTAGGTAAGTCACTTGTGGGCGGGGCTGGTGCTGATTAGTTTTGGGTACGATTCGGAATAAAAGAACCCGCCTTTTTTGTGAAATGGCCCGCAAAAGATTGTATCCACTGTAGCTAAAAAACTAATGGACCGAATTTCACAAAATTCGGTAGATGAGTCACGTATAGGTCACCCTGGTGCTGATTAGATTTTGGTACGATTCAGAAAAAAAACCTGCCTTTTTTTGCAAAATGGCCCGCAAAAATTCCCAAAATCTAAAATAAAAAACTGAGTATACTCAAATATAAACATTAAATGCTGATTTAATACGTAATTTTTAACGATGGAAAGAATAAGACCAACCCCATTACACTAGGACTAGCCGTTCTCGAGATATTTTAGTTTTTGGTACTTTCCCTACGCCACCTTTGAAAATAAGTCCGGTTATCGAATGAGAACGAAAATTGAATTAAAAGTGAAATAAATTTAATTAAAATAAAGAGAACGTTAATATAAGTCTGCAGGGAAAGTCATGTGCTGCCCACATCAGATTTTTACTTTCCCTGCAATACATGGTAATGTATAGGGAAAGTATTGGAATCATGCCGAAAATCGCAACTCGAGTTTTCGACGGATCTACACGTTTCGAGACCTCTAGAATACGAAAAAACCATTTTTAGCGTGACGTCTGTGTGTGTGTCTGTGTGTCTGTCTGTGTGTCTGTGTGTCTGTCTGTGCAGATTTTGTATCCACTCTAACTAAAAAACTAATGGACCGAATTTCACAAAATTTTGTAGGTGGGGTGGCCGGGGCTGGTGCTGATTAGTTTTGGGTACCATTCGGAATAAAAGAACCCGCCTTTTTTGTGAAATGGCCCGCAAAAGCTTGTATCCACTGTAGCTGAAAAACTAATGGACCGAATTTCACAAAATTCGGTAGATGAGTCACGTATAGGTCACCCTGGTGCTGATTACATTTTGGTATGATTCAGAAAAAAATAACCTGCCTTTTTTTGCAAAATGGCCCGCAAAAATCGCCAAAATCTAAAATAAAAAACTACGTATGCTCAAATATATCCATGAAATGCTTGTTTAATACGTAATTTTTAACGAAGAAAAGAATAAGACCAACCCCATTACACTAGGACTAGCCGTTCTCGAGATATATTAGTTTTTTCGTATTTTCTCTACGCCACCTTTGAAAATACGTCCGGTTATCAAATGAGAACGAAAATTGAATTAAAAATGAATTAAATGTAATTAAAATAAAGAGAACGTGAATATAAATGTGCAGGGGAAGTCATGTGCTGCCCACATCAGATTTTTTACTTTCCCTGCAATACATGGTAATGTATAGGGAGAGTATTGGAATCATACCGAAAATCGCAACTCGAGTTTTCGAGGGATCTACACGTTTCGAGACCTCTAGAATACGAAAAAACTATTTTTAGCGTGACGTCTGTGTGTAAGTCTGTCTGTCTGTCTGTCTGTTTGTGCAGATTTTGTATCCACTCTAACTAAAAAACTAATTGACCGAATTTCATAAAATTTGGTAGGTAAGTCACTTGTGGGCGAATCTGGTGCTGATTAGTTTTGGGTACGATTCGGAATAAAAGAACCCGCCTTTTTTGTGAAATGGCCCGCAAAAGCTTGTATCCACTGTAGCTGAAAAACTAATGGACCGAATTTCACAAAATTCGGTAGATGAGTCACGTATAGGTCACCCTGGTGCTGATTACATTTTGGTATGATTCAGAAAAAAATAACCTGCCTTTTTTTGCAAAATGGCCCGCAAAAATCGCCAAAATCTAAAATAAAAAACTACGTATGCTCAAATATATCCATGAAATGCTTGTTTAATACGTAATTTTTAACGAAGAAAAGAATAAGACCAACCCCATTACACTAGGACTAGCCGTTCTCGAGATATATTAGTTTTTTCGTATTTTCTCTACGCCACCTTTGAAAATACGTCCGGTTATCAAATGAGAACGAAAATTGAATTAAAAATGAATTAAATGTAATTAAAATAAAGAGAACGTGAATATAAATGTGCAGGGGAAGTCATGTGCTGCCCACATCAGATTTTTTACTTTCCCTGCAATACATGGTAATGTATAGGGAGAGTATTGGAATCATACCGAAAATCGCAACTCGAGTTTTCGAGGGATCTACACGTTTCGAGACCTCTAGAATACGAAAAAACTATTTTTAGCGTGACGTCTGTGTGTAAGTCTGTCTGTCTGTCTGTCTGTTTGTGCAGATTTTGTATCCACTCTAACTAAAAAACTAATTGACCGAATTTCATAAAATTTGGTAGGTAAGTCACTTGTGGGCGAATCTGGTGCTGATTAGTTTTGGGTACGATTCGGGATAAAAGAACCCGCATTTTTTGCGAAATGGCCCGCAAAAGCTTGTATCCACTCTAGCTGAAAAACTAATGGACCGAATTTCACAATATTCGGTAAATAAGTCGCTTGTAGGTCACCCTGGTGCTGATTAGATTTTGGTACGATTCGGAAAAAAATAACCTGCGTTTTTTTACAAAATGGCCCGCAAAAATCGTCAAAATCTAAAATAAAAAACTACGTATGCCAAATATATCCATTAAATTTTAGTTTTATACGTAATTTTTAACGAAGAAAAGAATAAGACTAACCCCATTACACTAGGTCTAGTCGTTCTCGAGACATTTTAGTTTTTTTCGTATGTTCTCTACGCCATCTTTGAAAATAAGTCCAGTTACCGAATGAGAACGAAAATTGAATTATAAGTTAATTAAATTTAATTAAAATAAATAGAACGTGTATATAAGTCTGCAGGTAAAGTCATGTGCTGCCCACATCAGCTTTTTACTTTCCTTGCAATACATGGTAATGTGTAGGGAAAGTATTGGAATCATGCCGAAAATCACAACTCGAGTTTTCGACGGATCTACACGTTTCGAGACCTCTAGTATATGAAAATACCATTTTTAACGTGATGTCTGTGTGTGTGTCTGTCTGTCTGTCTGTCTGTCTGTCCGTCTGTCTGTGTGTCTGTCTGTGCAATGTATGCATCCTTTCTAAATCAAAAACTAATGGACCGAATTTCATAAAATTTGGTAGGTAAGTCATTTGGGTATGACCCTGGTGCTGATTAGTTTTTGATACGATTCGTAAAAACAGAACCCGCCTTTTTTTGCGAAATGGCTCGTAAAAATTTCATGTATCCACTCTAGCTAAAATACTAATTGACCAAATTACACAAAATTTGGTTGATAAGTTACTTGTACGATACTCTGGTGCTGATTAGATTTTGGTATTAATCGAAAAAGATCAACCTGCCCTCTTTTACGAAATGGCCCTCAAAAATCGCAAAATCTAAAAAAAGCTACGTATGTTCAAATATATCAATTAAATGCTTGTTTTATACGCAATTTTTGTTGAGGAAAATAATAAGAACAACTCTAGTACTGTAGGACTAACCATTCTCGAGATATTTGAGATTTTTCGCATTTAGTTATGCCACTTTTAGAAAAATGTCTAATTACCAATTAAAAACAGAAATTGAACTAAAAATGCAAATTTAGTGTTATTTTGTGCAATTAAACTCAATTTAATGAAATATTAAAGAAAAATAAATATGAATTTGAGTCTCCAGGGAAAGTCATGTGCTGCCCACATCAGATTTTTACTTTCCCTGCAATACATGATAATGTATAGGGAAAGTATTGGAATCATGTCGAAAATCGCAACTCGAGTTTTCGACGGATTTACACGTTTCGAGACCTCTAGACTACGAAAAAACCATTTTTAGCGTGACGTGTGTGTGTGTCTGTGTGTCTGTCTGTCTGTCTGTGTGTCTGTCTGTCTGTGCAGATTTTGTATCCACTCTAACCAAAAAACTAATGGACCGAATTTCACAAAATTTGGTAGGTATGTCACTTGTGGGCGAGTCTGGTGCTGATTAGTTTTGGGTACGATTCGGGATAAAACAACCAGCCTATTTTTGCGAAAGGGCCCGCAAAAGCTTGTATCCACTCTAACTAAAAAACTAATCGACCGAATTTCACAAAATTCGGCAGATGAGTCATTTATGGGTCACCCTGGTGCTGATTAGATTTTGGTATGCTTCGGAAAAAGTAACCTGCCTTTTTTTGCAAAATGGCCCTCAAAAATCGTCAAAATCTAAACTAAAGAACTACGTATGCTCAAATATATCCATTAAAGGATTTTTTAATACGTAATTTTTAGCGAAGAAAAGAATAAGACCAATTCCATTACACTAGGACTAGCCGTTCTCGAGATATTTTAGTTTTTCGTATTTTCCCTACGCCACCTTTGAAAATAAGACCAGTTATCAAATGAGAACGAAAATTGAATTAAAAGTGAATTAAATTTAATTTAAATAAAGAGAACGTGGATATAAGTCTGTAAGGAAAGTCATGTGCTGTCCACATCAGATTTTTTATTTTCCCTGCAATACATGGTAATGTATAGGGAAAGTATTGGAATCATGCCGAGAATCGCAACTCGAGTTTTTGACGGATCTACACGTTTCAAGACCTCTAGAATGCGAAAAAACCATTTTTAGCGTGACGTCTGTGTGTGGGTGTCTGTCTGTCTGTGTGTCTGTCTGTGCGTCTGACTAGCTGTTCTCGAGATATTTTAGTTTTTCGTATTTTCTCTACGCCACCTTTGAAAATAAGTCCGGTTACCGAATGAGAACGAAAATTGAATTAAAAGTGAAATAAATTTACTTAAAATAAAGAGAACGTGGATATAAGTCTGCAGGGAACGTCATGTGCTGCCCACAGCAGATTTTTTGTACCAATACTATAAAATTATATATTAATGAAAAGACAATTTAATCAAGATTGTAATGCAATAGCATTTGTTCAATTATCTGTATTCTACCAAAAGTTATAGCCAAATAACCAGAAAAAAGAAGCATAACTTTCTTAGGTTTAGATGAAGTAGCTTTCCTTCATTTGAATGTAGCCAATAAGCATGAGTGTTTAGAGAGCCAATCAGGTGTCATCTTGTTTTGGCAATGAGCCAACAGGTCACAAGACATTTATCAGTGTGTTATGTGATTGATATCAAGTTGGTTGGTTTTTTTGTGTTCTTTGATTTAGTGAGTTTGTAAACGTAATAAAATTAAAGAAATGTCGCAAAGAGTTGACTGGTCACTCAGAAAGCGATGTAAAATAGTACTATTAAGTGAACAAGGCTACAGTTAAGAAGAAATTAGAAGAAATATTGGGGGAAACTTAGCCAAAGGTGACATTTCTAAATTTTTGAAGAGCTATAAGGAGACTCAGTCACTACAAAACCAGACTGGTAAAGGTAGGAAAAGGTGCACAACAGCAAGTGATGATAGAAGAATTAAGGGACTGTGCATAGGTGACAGAAGGAAACCATCTCTGCGCATACAAGGTGAAATGACGCAATGCAATGTGAAGTTGAGTACAAGGACTGTTAGGCGCAGACTGCATAAATTTAGTCTAAATGCTAGAATTCCACGAAAAAAGCAATTTTTATCTCTCAAACAAAGGTTGAAAAGATTAAACTGGGCTAAATCTCGTGTTAAATAGACAACGGAACAATGGGACAGTGCAATTTGGAGTGATGAGATCAAAATCTTCTTGTTTGGTAGTGCTATAATCTGGGGACATATGACATCAAGAGGTGTGGGCACAATTTGCGTGGTCAATGGGAATATACATGCCTAAAGATACATAAATGAAATACCTAAAGATACATAAATGAAGTCCAAACTGCAACCTTCTGCACGTGATATTTTCCAAGATAATGAAACATTTATATTTCAACAAGATTCAGCTCCATGTCATGTTGCGTGTGTGCGCAAAAGTGGCTTCAAGATCATCATATTCAACTGCTAGAATGGTCTGGGAATAGCCCAGACCTTAACTCCGCCGAAAATCGATGGAGCCGACTAAAGAAACTTGTCAGAAGCAACCCAGCATTAAAACCTAGTTAACAGAAGCAATAATTCAATCTTGGTTTCACATTATAACAGCTGCAGAACTAAAAAAGCTGATGTGAGCAGCACATGCACTGATGTGAGCAGCACTTTCCCTGCAGACTTATATTAACGTTCTCTTTATTTTAATTAAATTTATTTCACTTTTAATTCAATTTCCGTTCTCATTCTGTAACCGGGCTTATTTCCAAAGGTGGCGTAGGGAAAGTACGAAAAACTAAAATATCTCGAGAACAGCTAGTCCTTGTGTAATGGGGTTGATCTTATTCTTTTCGTCGTTAAAAATTACGTATTAAATCAGCATTTAATGGATATATTTGAGTATACTCAGTTTTTTAGTTTAGATTTGGACGATTTTTGCGGGCCATTTTGCAAAAAAAAGGCAGGTCATTTTTTTCCGAATCATACCAAAATCTAATCAGCACCAGGGTAACCCACAAGTGACTCATCTACCGAATTTTGTGAAATTCGGTCCATTTGTTTCTCAGTTAGAGTGGATACAAGCTTTTGCGGGCTATTTCGCAAAAAAAAAAGGCGGGTTCTTTTATTCCAAATCGTACCCAAAACTAATCAGCACCAGACTCGCTCACAAGTGACTTACCTACCAAATTTTGTGAAATTCGGTCCATTAGTTTTTTAGTTAGAGTGGATACAAGATCTGCACAGACAGACAGATACACAGACAGACACACAGACACACACACAGACGTCACGCTAAAAATGGTTTTTTCGTGTTCCAGAGGTCTTGAAACGTGTAGATCCGTCGAAAACTCGAGTTGTGAGTTTCGACATGATTCCAATACTTTCCCTATACATTACCATGTATTGCAGGGAAAGTAAAAACATGGGAAAGCGTTGTAAGACCGTAATTAAGGCTAAAGTTATCCAACTAAGTATTAACTGACATGGTGAGAATTTTTGTATATATCTTTTTTTCTATGTATTTCATTTTTCTTCTTTATAGATGCTTTTCTATTAAAAAATAATTCATAAATGTTATTGCATTACAATTTTGATTAAATTATCTTTCTATTAATATATAATTTTATGGTAGTAGTACAAAAAAAGTGGTGTTATGAGCCATCAAACCTCAAAAATACACTTTTTCCAAAAGGTTTCCACACTTTGGGCCACTACTGTACAGATTCACTGGCAGAAAATAAGGGACTACAAAGCTTTTTCACTAAGGCTATGATATAAATAACCAAGTTTTATAGTCTTTGTTAATAAATATATTCATACTTAACCACAGTGTAGGTTTCTTGTGGTAATTCTTCACAATTTTGTTTAGCCACATATTATAACATAAAAATTTCAAAACAAGTTATGAAGAACTATACGCGAGGGAACACTATGATTTTTTTTGCATTTTGAACCCTGAATTCCTATAAAACCAGTATATATATATATATATATATATATATATATATATATACACATTACGTGACGGTGAAAATGAGACACAAAGAAGGAGTGGACAGAAAGTGAGGAAAATTGGCAAAGAGAGAGAGACAATAATGAACAATAAATGATGTTTAGGGCAACATGATACACCTATACACTGAGCGATGTTCTTCTTCGACCCAGACCGTCCGACCTACCAGAAAGGTGTAAGGTATCTGTTTGGACGGCCGGGAAGTGCCACCCAATTTAGACCGGAACCCAGTGGGGGGGGGCATCCACATGGACCGTACCCTCCTTCCCCTACCACTAACCTCTCGGAAGGACTTACGGACCCACATGTTTAATGTGATCGTACTCCGCGTGAACACGGTCGCAGTTTGGGCAGCGGCGGGAATCGAACCCGGACCTACCGAGTGCAACTTCCGCTCGCTAACCACAGGGCTACCGCGCCCCACTGAGCGATGTTGGACCACCGTGGACGGCGACACAGGCAGCAACACGTCTAGGTATAGAGTCAATGAGCGTGCGGATGGTATCCTGAGCGATGACTGCCCATTCCCTGTCAACCATTTGCTAGAGTTTGTCTTCTAAACGCGGAGGTTGTAACACAAGCAAGCGACGTCCAATCACGTCCTAGACGTGTTCGATTGGTGAGAGATCTGAGGAGACTGTTGGACAGGGAAGCACCTGGGTACCTTGCAGGGCATGTTGACTGATGCATGCCGTGCGTGGTCGGGCGTTATCTTGCTAGTAAATGACATTGGGCACCCCCTGAAGGAAGGGCAGTGCCACTGTCCGCAGCACATCATCTACGTATCGTTGAACCATCATAGTGCCCTCAGTACGGACCAGAGATAACCTGCTATCATAGGTGATGGCGCCCCAAACCATGATGCCGCGTTGTCGCGCGGTGTGGCTTTCCCTAGATGCGGCCGCATTGAACCTGTCACCACTTCGGCGCCAGACTCGCACATGGCGTCTGTCACTGCTAAAATAGAAGCTTGACTCGTCTGAGAACACGACCTTGTGCCATTCCACCGTCCACGTGGCTCTATCCCGACGCCATTGTAAACGGGGTCGTGTGTGTGCTGTTGGGTCAATGGCAGTCTTCTTAACGGGCGCCTTGAGTGCAAGTCGCCGGCAACCAATCAGTGGATAATGATCCTGGTCGATATGGGAGAATCAAGGATGTCTTGTACATGTTGCAAAAGGACAACGGAAGTGGCCTGCGGGGCCATCAACCCTTGCCGACGAATGCGTCGGTCCACGCGTGATGACGTCACTCTGGTCGTACCGGCACCCATCGAATGTGCCACATTTCCTTGTTCCAACCATCTTCGCCACAGCCGGTGCACCGTGGACGCGTGTATGTGGTTTCCCGCTAAGATTTGACGTATGGACCAACATGTGCTTATGAGTCCGATCAACATATCCCTCGTGAAATCGTCTGTGTACTGGAACTGCCTTGGTTGGCGGCAGCCTGACATTTTCTGTTACTACACGTTTCCTCTGAGACAAAAAATTTGCAAAGTAATTTCCCTGGCAGACAGAGTGGCGCGATTATTGCCTATTCTGCAGGTTCCTTCCCTTATATCTCACTTAACGTGTGTGGGACAGCTGCTCATTTCGTATCATTTACATAACTCTGTGAACAGCGTCTGCCCTGCAATTTGCATATTTTTTTGTCCACTCCTTCTTGGTGTCTCAGTTTCACTGTCACGTGGTGTATATATAGGTTATCCCAAAAAGATTGAAACGAGTTTTAATTTTTTACCTGTTGGAGATAAGAGGGTAATGTAAATTGCAAAAATGTTGAAAGTAAGGTAGAAAATAAGACTACGTTAATGAAATAGCCCTCCGATTAATTTTCTAAAAGTTACACTTTTTAAATTTTATACGACCCCTTACACAAATTTGGTCAACCAGAAAGATTTTATTTTTAATGCAGCAAGATCATTAAAAAAACCGTATATCTGTATCTTTAAAATCAACTGAATTATAATAAAGGAAATAATCTGACATCAATTTTCCGTACCATGTGAAAGGCTGTTTCATCAGTGAAAATAGGGAGTACAAACAAATTGACGATGGAAATTGTTTAGATCAAAAATACGTTAATATGTGTCACATTTTTTTTATCACAATGCATCTAACTAAAGCATTACACAGAGAGAAATCGTCGTTGCATCGTGAGCCTACGCGGAATTCTCAAAAATGTTTCCTATGTATTATAATCCAGTTTTATATTTTTTGTGATATGTCACAAATTTGAATTTCTAATTTGATATAGGGTGTCCATTCACAATGTTCAATTTTCAATTAAATATAACTCGCTCAATTTTAAAGATATGCGGTTTATTTTAATGATCTAGTTGCATTAAAAATAAAAATTTTCTGATTAACCAAATTTGTCTAAGGGGGTCGTATAAAATAAACTGTGTAACTTTTTGAAAATTAATGGGAGGACTTTTTGATTAACGTAGTCTTATTTCCTAACTTACTTTCAATATTTTTGCAATTTACATTGCTTACTTATCTCCAACAGGTAAGGAATTAAAGCGTGTTGCTATCTTTTTGGGACACCCTGTATATGCCACAGATATAGATAGTAATAAATATGTGGAACCTAATTAAGAATGTATGTTAACCACCCGGAGAAATAAGTTCATATGTTGAAACTAGAAATAAGCATTAACTTGAAAACGCTTTTAAATAAACACCAATGAACGGAATGGAATGGGTCAAACTATGAAACTCTATTAACAATAGAAAAACTAAAATTCTGCTATTTAAAACTAATGGCCTGAATTTAATTCAATCCATTCCTTTAATTAAAAATCAAAATTATATTCACAGTTTTTTCTATTTCAATTAAAAAAAAATATTCTGAATTCAGGCGTGATTGTTTTGCTATAAAAACCATTTAGTGGATGTATGCATAATGAGCGTATGAAGATAAAACTGAGTAAGTGTGGGTATCCAAATAGGCCTTGCCGTAAGTGTCCCGGCTGTTGTACGAGGAGCGTTTGAAAGGCGAATATAAAACCAAAGGTTGATCATGGAAGTTAAGGGAAATACAGTATGAAATGTAATCAGAAAACAGGAGAATTTGTATGTTGTAGCTATGAAAGTTGTATCTCATATAACTGGTAAGTTTATAGAAATGTAAAATTTAATTTTTTATGCAGTCCCCTCTCAATAAAAATTAACTGGACTTTCTTCTAAAAGACTTTTCTATTTTTGTATAGCTAGTTATTTTTCTTTTTATATTTTTGCATATTTTGCAAGAAAAGTATTGAAAAATCTGTTGGTTCAAATGATCACAATGATAGCATGTTACCCTTCATTTTAAAGGGCTTGAAAAAATAATTTTATTAATACCAAGTTCGACAATGTACACCCCTTGGGAGATTTCTTGCCCCACAAAAAAAAAGGGGGGGGGGGTCTAATGACGTCACGAACACAAAAATTGTATCGCGGTTATTTTTCACTACTATGATGGAAACTTTCAAGTTTCGTGATCATTAAGCCACCCTTTTTATGCATAATTATGTCAAATTTTACTTTCCTTATATACATAATGTATAAGGAAAGTATTGTGACGGGGTCGAAAATTCGAAATCGAGTTTTCGACGAGAGAGCACGTTTCAAGCATCCCTGATCACGAATCAAACATTTTTGAAGTGATGTCTGTGTGTGTGTGTGTGTGTGTGTGTGTGTGTGTGTGCCAGTGAGTCTGTGGAGACGATAACTGACGAACGAATGGACCGATTCGAACCAAATTTGGTACAAAAATCACAATCCGTAAACACTGGAAGCCTATTGTTTTTATACGTAATCGAATGTTCAGAACCCCCCTAAATTTTCGAATGAAATTTTGAAAAAATCGTCAAAAAATCAAAACCGCTAATAAAGTTACGCAAATAGACATTTCTTATGTAATTTTTCATTAGAAAACGATTGGCATAAATTTTAGAACGATAATATGAACCGTTCTCGAGATATTGTACATTTTTCAAAAACATTATGAAAAAGTCGCATAAAAAAAAAATCCTATTGAGAAACATGTTCACTTTTCATATGTAATACCATCCGATAAATAGAGTGACATCATTCTCGTGGATCTAGCTCGTTCCATTCATGAAAAAATATACTTTGAATAATACTTTTGTATTTGAACGCCAATAGTCATTTATCTGTTGTAAGAATAACTTTTTTCTTAGTGCATAACGCTTGGCGAGATTTTGGCGACGAATTTGGCGGAATGTCGCCAACTTGGCGACTTTTTTGAAATGTTGGCAAATTAATGAAAATCTCGCCAAATGGATAAAAATGATGCTAAATCAATGAAAATGACGACTAATTGTCGAAAATTCAATATCTTGGAAAGAATATTAGTATCTACTATAAGAAAATCCTATTTTTTTACTGTAAAAGTAGTAAATTCATTACATCATATAAGGAAAGTCATGTGTTGCCCACATCAGATTTTTTTACTATGCTGCCATGCTAAGAAAATATAAAATTTCGAATAATTTCAAAGTTTTCGGTCGAATTTAAAAAAAAAATTCTATCTAGTTCAAGATTTTTCGTTAATAAATTCGGATATAAAGTTTTGTGAAAATCCATTAATATTTGTGGCAGCTAACGTCTACACAAGAATTGACTACAGACAGACAGATAGACATCATTCTAAAAATATCCAAAACGTGTTCCAAAGGTCCTAAAAGATATATTGACATCAAAATCTCGAAATCTAAAAATTCCTGAAAACAATACTATTTCTATTCTCTATACTATTTTCTATAGCATAAGAAAGTAAAATGGCCAATTAGTAAAATTTTCCCCGCTCTGTATTAGGATAAGACAAATTTATCTGGCACATTTTGATGAAAAGTTCGCTGATATATTCCAATCATTGTTATAAGATATTTTTCGCTGGACGGAAAAATACCAGCAACAAATAAATTATTCAAAGGTAAATGACAGCGAATTTCAATTGCCGTTTTTACTGTTTTAAGTGGATTTGTTGATGTCTACCGTATGTACTTTCATGGGAAGTAAACTAGTCATATTTTCAGTTCAGTTAAAATGGAAAAGGTCGAATTTTTTATAAAACGGTATCGGGTAAATTTCTTTTGCACTATCTAAGCTCTTCGAAAATTTTACCATTTATTTGACTTATTTTTACTTTCCTTATATACATAATGTATAAGGAAAGTATTGTGACGGGGTCGAAAATTCGAATTCGAGTTTTCGACGGGAGAGCACGTTTCAAGCATCCCTGATCACGAATCAAACATTTTTGAAGTGATGTCTGTGTGTGTGTGTGTGTATGTGTGTGTGAAAGTATGTGTGTGTGTGTGTGTGTGTGTGTGTGTGTGTTAGTGTGTGTGTGTGTGTGTGTGTGTGTGTGTGTGTCAGTGGGTCTGTGGAGACGATAACTGACGAACGAATGGACCGATTCGAACCAAATTTGGTACAAAAATCACAATCTGTAAACACTGGAAGCCTATTGTTTTATACGCAATCGAATGTTCAGAACCCCCCTAAATTTTCGAATGAAATTTTGAAAAAATCGTCAAAAAATCAAAACCAATAATAAAGTTACGTAAATAGACATTCCTTATGTAATTTTTCATTAGAAAACTATTAACATAAATTTTAGAACGCTAACATGAACCGTTCTCGAGATATTGCACATTTTTCAAAAAAATTATCAAAAAGTCAAATAAAATAGAAAAAAAATATTTCCTATTGAGAAACATGTTCACTTTTCATATATAATATCATGCGATAAATTGGGCGACATCATTCTCGTGGATCTAGCTCGTTCCATTCATGAAAAAAGATACTTTGAGTAATACTTTTGCATTTGAACGCCAATTTAACTGCTGTAAGAATAACTTATTTCTTCGTTCATAACGCTTGGCGAGATTTTGGCGACGAAATTGGCGGAATGTCGCCAACTTGGCGACTTTTTGAAATGTTGCCAAATTAACGAAAATCTCGCCAAATGGATAAAAATGACGCTAAATCAATGAAAATGACGACTAATTGTGGAAAATTCAATATCTAATAAGTTATATAATATGTAAATATATAATAATAGTTATATAATATATGTCGAAAATTCAATATCTAATAAGTTATATATATATATATATATATATATATATATATATAACTTATTTCTTTGTCCATAACGCTTGGCGAGATTTTAGTGACAAAATTGGCGGAATGTCGCCAACTTGGCGACTTTTTGAAATGTTGCCAAATTAACGAAAATCTCGCCAAATGGATAAAAATGACGATAATCAATGAAAATGACGACTAATTGTCGAAAAGTCAATATCTTGGAAAGGATATTAGTATCTACTAGAAGAAAAACCTATTTATTTTACTGTAAAAGTAGTAAATTCATTTCATTATATAAGGAAAGTCATGTGTTGCCCACATCAGATTTTTTATTGTGGGACCATATAAAATTAACTGAAGTGTGGCTCAACTCGACTTTCTCATACCATAATCAATTAAGTAGTTTTTTTTTTTTTTTCTAGTAATTTCTTTTAGTAATCCATTTTAGTATTTTTTTCAAATTTTACAAGAAGATTTTTGAAAATTCGGTATCGTGGGTTGAACTGATTATAATTATAACGTGTTACCCTTCACTTTAAAGGGCTTGACAAAATCTTTCCAAGGATACCATACTTGATAATGTACCTCCGGGGGATACCCCCCCCCCCCCCGAAGGTACACCAATGATGGCATGAGTGTAATTTTACTTGTTAAAGGCGAAGTAATAAGGGAATAAAATATTGAATGTATGTAATTTATAAGGTATAACACATGAGTGTAACTTTACTGGTTGAAGGAAAAGTAGTAAGAGAATAAAATATGGAATGTATGTAATTTATAAGGTATAATACATGAATGTCATTTTACTGGTTTAATGCGAAGTGATGAGCAAATTAAATATAAAATGAATGCAATGTGTAAGATATAATATATGAATGTAATTTTACTGCTTTAAAGTAAAGTGGCAAGATGATAACATATATAATGATCGTAATTCGAAAGATATGACGCATAAAATGAAACAAATGTAATTTGTAATGTAAAATAATTGAGTGTAATTTTACGGATTTAAGGTGAAGTAGCAAGAGAATAAAATAGCACATGAATGTAAAATACGTGAGTGTAATTTTACTGATTTATCACATTATCACAAAAATTGCATCGCGGTTATTTTTCACAGCAATGATTGAAACTATTAAGTCACGTGATCATTGAGCGGCAAGTATTCCCTTTTATGCATGATTATATCAAATTTTATCCCATGCTGCCATGTTACAGAAATATAAAATTTTGAATAAGCATCGAAGTTTTCACTCGAATTTAAAAAAATTCGATCTAGGTCTAGATGTTTTGATAACAAAGCTGGATATGAAGTTTCGTAAAAATCCAATAATATTTGTAGTAGCTATCGTGTACACAGGAAATCGACCACTGACATACAGACAGACACCACTCCAAAAATAGCCAAAACGTGTTCAGGATGTCCTAAAATATATATTGGCATTGAAATCTTGAATTTCAAAATTTTCGGGAGAAAAATACTTTCTCTGTAGTATATTACATAGTATAAGAAAATAAAAATTTAATTTTGAATTTTTATGAAATTATAATTTTTAGAGAGTGCAGATACCATAATTAAATTTTCCACTGTTTGCCGATTTTTTTTTTCATATTTCGCTTTACTTCTATCATCAACCGTTCATTTTACATTCCGACACTAGTTGTGAAACACTAGGCAGAAAGAGTTTTTTAGATGAAATACGAAATGAATGTAATTTGTAAAGTAAAACGGGTCTGGGTCGTAATCCCGACAGCCGAAATCCCGACCAGCCAGAATCCCGACAGCCGAAATCCCGACATGCCAAAATCCCGACAGGGTCGAAATCTCGACAAGTCAAAATCCCGACAAGGTCGAAATCCCGACAAGTCAAAATCCCGACATGGTCGAAATCCCGACAAGCCAAAATCCCGACAGCCGAAACCCACTCTTGCACAGACTAATACAACACTAAGGCGGTCATCGCAGTGACGTCACAAGGGTTAGAATTTACTAATCAGCAACCCCCCCCACGCACATGCGCTGGACTCACGCTCCCTCTTGTCTCCATCCGCTTGCTACGACAATGGCCATACGCTATTTGAATATGCTATTTGAACGTATGTAGAATGTGTAAGTGTTTTTTTTCTTTTTTAATAAAATGAATTTCCTAAATCTTATACCGACCTGTTATATCATTTTAATCTTTGTCATTTCAATTTGCCAAAATTTATTTCCGTAATGGCATAATTGTTATGATTTAGTGATTAAAACTATTAATTTGTAAAATGTAGAGATGTAAAAACGCCGATAATTTTGATCAAGCTATACATATAGGCGTAGAGAGCCATGTGCGTGGGCCCAGCGCGAGTCCACCGCATGTGCGTGCGTGTGTGTGTGTGGGGGGGGTTGCTGATCAGTAAATTCTAACCCTAGTGACGTCACTGCGATGACCGCCTTAGTGTTGTATTAGTCTGTGCAAGAGTGGGTTTCGGCTGTCGGGATTTTTGCTTGTCGGGATTTCGACCTTGTCGGGATTTTGGCTTGTCGGGATTTCGACCTTGTCGGGATTTTGGCTTGTCGGGATTTCGACCTTGTCGGGATTTTGACTTGTCGGGATTTCGACCCTGTCGGGATTCTGGCTTGTCGGGATTCTGGCTTGTCGGGATTTCGGCTGTCGGGATTATGTCCCGAACCGAAGTAAAACACATGAGTGTAATTTTACTTGTTAAAGGCGAAGTAGTAAGGGAATAAAATATTGAATGTATATAATTTATAAGGTATAACACATGAGTGTAACTTTACTGGTTGAAGGAATAGTAGTAAGAGAATAAAATATGGAATGTATGTAATTTATAAGGTGTAACACATGAATGTAATTTTACTGGTTTAATGTGAAGTGACGAGCAAATTAAATATAAAATGAATGTAATGTATACGATATAATACATTAATGCAATTTTACTGCTTCAAAGTAAAGAGGCAAGATAATAACATATATAATGATCGTAATTCGAAAGATATAACGCATAAAATGAAATAAATGTAATTTGTAATCTTAAATAATAAAAGGCAATGTCTGTGTGTGTGTCTGTGTGTCTGTCTTATACACTATACGTTTCGCGACCGCGCGTCGGAGAGCTACGAAATTTGGCAATCGGAGACCTGGGGGGGAGGGAAGGGGACACGTGAAAACCGATTTTTAAAATTTTAATTTTTTTTTATTTATTTAATGTTTTATGCGATTTCGACCGTTTTTTGCCCTTTTTTCTCCACGATCCAGACGTCGTAGAAAAAAACAAATCACACCATCGGAAAGAGCAGAGAATTTCGAGTAAAAATATATCAATTTCAAATCTGAATTTCGATTTTTAATATTTTTTAAAGATTTTAAAACAAAAGTCACTTTTGGCTCATAAAAACAATTTTTGGTTTTTAAATTTTCGTATAGTAAAAAGTACTCATAATTTCGACTAATAATTTACATTTTTAGAAAGCTGAAATATCTGGCATTCTTACAAGTCTAATCTGGTCCAGAAATAATGAAAATTGCCTTCAGGATCGCAATTTTAAAGACGCCATGATTTTAAATTTGTCGGCTACCGGCTCAGTTCTTCAACGGCATTTCCCCCCCATCCGCAGTAGTTTCTTCCCCGTCTCCATGGAGACCGCGCTTTCGGTTTTAAATGAATTACGAGCATAAGTGTTGTATACATCGGGCGAAATTATTATATTTATATGATATTTTAAATAATTTAAATGATTGAATTATGGTGGTTTGAATTGTGGTGATGTATTTGAAATTATTATATTTAGGGATTGGTGGAACGATATGGATGATTTTTTGATTTTAAATGGATATTTTAATTTATGGATATTTTAATTTATAGATATTTTAAATGGATATTTTAATTTTATGGCTATTTTAAATGATGGAACGATGGAACGAGGATGGTGGAATTAAGAGCCTAGCATATGGTCATTATAAATTTAAATTAGCGCGCGGGAAGTTAGCGCGCGAGAATTGCACTCGGTAGGCCTGGGTTCGATTCCCGCCACTGATGCGGAGTACGATCACCTTAAACATATGGGTCGATAATTCCTTCCGAGAGGTTGGTGGCAGGGAAAGGAGGGTACGGTCTCTGTCGATGCCTCCCCCACTGGGTCCTGGTCCAAATTGGGTGAATAAAAAGAAAGTCATGGAGATTGTCGCGGAGGGCGCGATAGCCCAGTGGTTAGCGTGCGGGAATTTCACTCGGTAGGCCCGGGTTCGATTCCCTCCACTGACAAAACTGCTGCCGTGTTCACGCGGAGTACGATCACGTTAAACATGTGGGTCCGTAAGTCCTTCCGAGAGGTTGGTGGTAGAGGAAGGAGGGTACGGACCCTGTGGATGACTTTCCCACTGATGGGTTCCGGTCTAAATTGGGTGAATAAAAAGAAGGTTATGGAGATTGTCGCGGAGGGCGCGGTAGCCCAGTGGTTGGCGCGCGGGAATTGCACTCGGTAGGCTCGGGTTCGATTGCCGCCACTGCCAAAACTGCTGCCATTTTCACGCGGAGTACGATCACGATGTGGATCCGTAAGTCCTTCCGAGAGGTTGTTGGTAGAGGAAGGAGGGTACGGACCCTGTGGATGCCTCCCCTACTGGGTTCCGGTCTAAATTGGGTGAATAAAAAGAAGGTTATGGAGATTGTCGCGGAGGGCGCGGTAGCCCAGTGGTTAGCGCGCGGGATTTGCACTAGGTAGGTCCGGGTTCGATTCCCGCCATTGCCAAAACTGCCGCCGTGTTCAGGCGGAGTACGATCACGTTAAACATGCGGGACCGTAAGTCCTTCCGAGAGGTTGGTGGTAGGGGAAGGAGGGTACGGTCCCTGTGGATGCCTCCCCCACTGAGTTCCTGTCTAAATTGGGTGGCACTTCCTGGCCCTCCAAACAGTTACCTTACACTTTACTGGTAGGTCGCGCCAGCGAGTGTGCCACGGTTAGAATTTGCCACGGTCAGAATTTTCAAGGGTAGCGAACAGGCTGGTCGCCAAAGGCGGCTAGTAAATAATAAAAGGCAATGTCTGTGTGTGTGTCTGTGTGTCTGTCTTATACACTATACGTTTCGCGACCGCGCATCGGAGAGCTACGAAATTTGGCAATCGGAAACCTGGGGGGGAGGGAAGGGGACACGTGAAAACCGATTTTTAAAATTTTCATTTTTTTTTATTTATTTAATGTTTTATGCGATTTCGACCGTTTTTTGCCCTTTTTTCTCCACGATCCAGACGTCGTAGAAAAAAACAAATCACACCATCGGAAAGAGCAGACAATTTCGAGTAAAAATATATCAATTTCAAATCTGAATTTCGATTTTTAATATTTTTTAAAGATTTTAAAACAAAAGTCACTTTTGGCTCAAAATTTGGGGAATTTCACTCGGTAGGCCCAGGTTAGATTTCCTCCACTGCCAAAACTGCTGCCGTGTTCACGCGGAGAATGATCACGTTAAACTTGTGGGTCCGTAAGTCCTTCCGAGAGGTTGGTGGTAGAGGAAGGAGGGTACGGACCCTGTGGATGACTCTCCCACTGGGTTCTGGTCTAAATTGGGTGAATAAAAAGAAGGTTATGGAGATTGTCGCGGAGGGCGCGGTAGCCCAGTGGTTAGCGCGCGGGAATTGCACTCGGTAGGCTCGGATTCGATTACCGGCACTGCCAAAACTTTTGCCATTTTTACGCGGTGTACGATCACGTTAAACATGAGGGTCCGTAAGTCCTTCCGAGAGGTTGTTGGTAGAGGAAGGGGGGTACGGTACCTGTGGATACCTCCCCCACTGGGTTCCGGTCTAAATTGGGTAAATAAAAGAAAGTTATGAATATTGTCGCGGAGGGTTGTCGCGGAGGGCGCGGTAGCCCAGAGGTTAGCGTGCGGGAATTGCACTCGGTAGGCTCGGGTTCAATTACCGCCACTGCCAAAACTGCTGACGTGTTCACTCGGAGTACGATCACGTTAAACATGTGTGTGAGTGTGAAGACCCAGACCGTCCGACTCATCCAGAGGACTTGAGTATCTAATTGGACGGCCGGGAAGAGATCCGGCGACACCACAAAAAAAAAACACAACTAAACAAAACAGCAAACAAACAAAGCAGTAATCAAAAGTAAGTCACGTTAAACATGTGGTTACGTAAGCCCTTCCGGGAGGTTGGTGGTAGAGGAAGGAGGGTACGGTCCCTGTGGATACTCTCCCACTGGGTTCCGGTTTAAATTGGGTGATTAAAAAGAAGGTTATGGAGATTGGCGCGGAGGGCGCGGTAGCCCAGTGGTTAGCGCGCGGGAATTGCACTCGGTAGGTCCGGGTTCGATTCCCGCCACTGCCAAAACTGCCGCTGTGTTCAGGCGGAGTACGATCACGTTAAACATGTGGGACTGTAAGTCCTTCCGAAAGGTAGGTGGTAGGGGAAGGAGGGTACGGTCCCTGTGTATGCTTTCCCCAATGAGTTCCGGTCTAAATTGGGTGGCATTTCCTGGCCGTCCAAACAGTTACCTTACACCTTAGGTCGTAAGGTCACTGGTAGGTCGCGCCAGCGAGTGTGCCACGGTTAGAATTTGCCACGGTCAGATTTTTCAAGAGTAGCGAACAGGCTGGTCGCCAAAGGCGGTTAGTAAATAATAAAAGGCAATGTCTGTGTGTCTGTCTTATACACTATACGTTCAGCGACCGCGCGTCGGAGAGCTACGAAATTTGGCAATCGGAGACCCGGGGGGGGGGGGGAAGGGGACACGTGAATACCGATTTTTTAAATTTTAATTTTTTTTTTTTTTGTTATTTAATGTTTTATGCGATTTCGACCGTTTTTTGACATTTTTGGCCTTTTTTCTCCACGATCTAGACATTGTAGAAAATAACAAATCACACCATCGGAAAGAGCAGAGAATTTCGAGTAAACATATATCAATTTCAAATCTCAGGGACAAATTCTAATATTTTTTTATGATTTTAAAACAAAAGTCACATTTGACTCAAAAAAACGATTTTTGGTTTTTAAATTCTCGCATAGTAAAAAGTACTCAGAATTTCGACTAATAATTTACATTTTTAGTAAGGTCAAATATCTGGCATTCTTACAAGTCCAATCTGGTCAAGAAATATTCCGTATTGCCCACAGGATCGGGATTTTAAGATTTTCCGAATTTCAATTTCTCGGTTTCCTTGGTATATTTCTTCACCGGCGTTTCTCCCCCGCAGAAGGAGGGAAGGTGGTGGCTGGGGACGTAACGGTTCTGAATAAAACGCAATTGCGAAATCATCGAATATATTCGATATTCGAAATACATTACTTTTCAATTTAATTATTAGTGTTAACGTCATTAAACTAAAACAAACCATCCATTTCATTGGAATAAATTATTCATCCATTTTTATTGGAATAAATTATTATTAAATTACTTTTCATTTTAAATGCATTTATTATTTTTTTAAAAACGTGATATTTTCTTACAACTCAACCCAAACATTTATCTGTTGTGTTAGTAACTTCTTTTCAACTGTTCTGTATCAAGATAAGATTGACTTCTCTTTTTCAGATAAGAATTGAATTTATTGTTCTTTTAAGAACATTCTTTTTTTTTTTTTGTATAACATTATTACATAATAAGTGTACTTACACGTTTATAGTGTATTTTATTTATATTGTTTTATGGTTTAAAATTGTTCTTATTTAAACAGGGATTCTGATTTAACATATTTTCTATTTAGATTTTTGTTTACTTTATTATTTGTGTATCAGTTTATAGGGCTTTGGCTAGGATCTTTTTTACAAAAGCATATTGATTCAGTTTAGAGTTTATTTTAACAATGGGCTATTGTTATTATGGGTGTTTATCATTTTGTTTCGTGTTTTAATTAAAAACAAAAAAGCTTTTAATATGTACAAACTTAAATAATCTTAAAATTTAATTATTAGTGTTAACGTCATTAAACTAAAACAAACCATTCGTTTCGTGTTCTTTAAACAACATAAAGTTCTCTTTCTTTTTTTTTCACGTATTAAGTGTATTTCATTTATTGTGTTTAAACAGGGGCTATTTTCGACTTCTATTCTAGATTGTATTTAGATTTTTGTTTAATTTGTTCTTCTAAGAACACTATTTCTCTTTTTTATTTCTATTTCTCTTTTTATATTTAAGTCTATTTTAAGTGTACTTACTGTGTTTATTAAGTTAAGATCCAGACCGTCCGACCTACCAGGGTGTTTATTAAGTGTATTTATTGTGTTTTTATTACTGTGTTTATTAAGTGTATAACCGGGGGCTGTATATTGTTCTGATTTAACAGGTCATATAAAAAGGTTTGTGTGGTTTATTAACAGGTCATATTAACAGTTTTGTGTCATTTAACAGGTCATATTCTAGAATTGTATTTATATTTTTGTTTAATTTGTAAACATTTTATTTAGTTTGGAGTTTATTTTAGCAATCGGCTATTGGTATTATGAGTGTTTATAACTTTGTTTTGTGTTTTTATTGAAAACAAAAATGCCTCCAAAAAAAAAAGTCTGCTTAAGTAGCAAAACAAACCGAAGAAGAAACCGTGAAAGGAATGCCGCTGCTCAAGCCTCCAAAAGTGAGGAACAGCGTCAAAATAGACGGCTCGCTGATGCACAGAGAAGAGCTGCAGTTAGAGAAAATGAAACCCAGGAACAGCGGGAAGAAAGACAGGTCGCTGATGCACAGAGAAGAGCTGCAGTTAGGGAAAATGAAAGTGAGGAACAGCGGGAAGAAAGACAGGTGCTTAACGCGGAGAGAATGACTACAGTTAGGGAAAATGAAACCCAGGAACAGCAGGAAGAAAGACAGGTAGCTGATGCACAGAGAAGAGCTGCAGTTAGGGAAAATGAAAGTCAGGAACAGCGGAAAGAAAGACAGATGCTTAACACAGAGAGAATGACTGCAGTTAGGGAAAATGAAACCCAGGAACAGCGGGAAGAAAGACAGATGCTTAACGCGGAGAGAATGACTGCAATTAGGGAAAATGAAACCCAGGAACAGCGGGAAGAAAGACAGGTCGCTGATGCACAGAGAAGAGCTGCAGTTAGAAATCAAGTTTGGTTGGAAAAAGAAAATGCTGCATTCAGTTATGATTTTACTATTGATTATGCATCTGAACAAATGATTAAAGTAGGCAGAATGACAGTCGAATGCAACTTTTGCCACGCACTTAAATGGAAAGGGGAAACACCTGGTATGTGTTGCAGCAATGGGAAAATTCGCCTGCCTTTACTTCGAGATCCTCCGGAACCTCTTTCGACAATGCTTATGTCCAACTCGCCTGATGCAAGGCATTTCCAAGAAAACATAAGACGATATAATTCATGTTTTCAAATGACGTCATTTGGTTGCACACAGCTGATTAGAGAAGATGGATATATGCCTACATTTAAAGTGCAAGGTCAAGTGTACCACAGAATAGGGAGTCTGCAACCCCAAACAAATGACGAGCCAAAATTTCTTCAGGTTTATTTTGTAGATGACAAGCAAAAACAGGCTGAACAACGTTGCAGGAATGTGAGGCAGGCCAAACCAAATATAGTAGCAGAGTTACAGGACATGCTTCATGAGCACAACAGTTATGTAAGTAGTTTTAAGTGTGCTATGGAGAAAATGACTCCCGAATTTAAGGTTGTTATTCGGGCAGATAAAACGCCTTCCGGTGAACATGAAGGAAGATTTAACGCACCGACCGTGGCGGTTATTCTTGCTGGTGATGAACACGGCCGCAGAGACATCAAGCTTCATTTGAGGAGTGATGAGATTCAAAAGATTGCAGAAACGCATAGATCCTATGATGCACTTCAGTATCCGCTAATGTTTTGGCAAGGTGAGGATGGGTACCACTTTGAAATGAGAGAAACGAATCCCACAACAGGCATTGCTACTTCAAAGAAGATTTCGGCAATGGACTTTTATGCATTCAGGATGATGTACCGAGCATCAAGCTTTAATATCATTTTAAGGTGTAAGACACTATTTCACCAGTTCGCCGTAGACGTATATGTAAAGATTGAATCAGAGCGTCTGAGGTTCATACGCTTGAACCAGAGGAAACTACGGGTAGAAGATTATGTTCATCTGAGGGATGCTGTCAACAGTGATGGTAATGTTCGTGACATAGGCCAACTTATAATTTTACCTTCTAGCTTCACAGGTGGTCCTCGCTACATGCACGAAAGAACTCAAGACGCCATGACGTATGTCCGAAATTTTGGTAGGCCTGACTTATTCATAACGTTTACATGTAATCCTCAGTGGGGTGAAGTAACAAACGAATTAATGCCCAGACAGAAAGGTCAGGATCGGCATGACTTGCTTGCTAGAGTCTTCCGCCAGAAATTGAAATCTCTGACCAACCTCCTCAATAAAGGAAAGATATTTGGTAACGTTGCCTGTTTCATGTACACGGTGGAGTGGCAGAAGCGGGGTCTTCCACATGCACATATCTTGCTCTGGCTTCATGACAGAATCCATGTTCACAGAGTAGATGAATTCATCAGTGCGGAAATACCGAATCAGGAAATTGACCCAATTTTGTATGACATAGTCACAAAACATATGATTCATGGCCCATGCGGGAACATTAATTCACGCTCTCCCTGCATGAAAGACGGGATATGCACGAAGAGGTACCCAAGGAAACATTTGATTAATACGCGGACAGACCGTGACGGATATCCCCTCTATCGTCGCAGAGATCCAGAAGACGGGGGATTTACGGTAGTCAAGAAAGTACGAGGTTCTGATGTCATGGTTGACAATAGGTGGGTTGTTCCGTATTGTCCTTTATTATCGAAGGCATTCAATGCCCACATTAATGTGGAATACTGTAGCTCGGTTCAGTCTATCAAATATGTGTGCAAATATGTTAATAAGGGGTCTGACATGGCAGCATTTCAAGTGACGACTGACGAAAGTGTGCATGATGAGGTGCAGCAGTATGAAATTGGCCGTTACATTAGCAGCAATGAGGCCATTTGGAGGATCATGGGCTTTCCCATTCACGAGAGATATCCCACAGTCACTCATTTGAGCGTTCATCTTGAGAATGGGCAGAGAGTTTACTTCACAAGTGAGAATGCACGAGCCCGAGCACAGTCCCCGCCAGATACAACACTTACTGCCTTCTTCTCCCTGTGCCAAAGTGACGAGTTCGCTCGCACTCTGCTGTACCATCAGTTGCCAAAGTACTACACGTGGAATGCAAGCAGAAAAAATGGCTCCGTCGTAAGTCTGGTCAAATTGTACCGGAACATTCGGGTATTAGATCAAGCGATGCACTTGGTCGTGTCTACACAGTTCATCCAACCAACTCTGAATGCTTTCATCTTCGACTGTTGCTTCACGAAGTACAAGGTCCTACATCCTTCAGCTTTTTAAAAACTGTTGGCGAAACAGTATGTGATACTTTCAAGCAAGCCTGCCAGCTAAGAGGCCTTCTCGAAGATGACTCACAATGGAAAAATACACTGGAAGAAGCAGCTGCCACTCGATCAGCGGGAATGCTCCGTAATCTATTTGTACTTATGCTGCAGACATGTTCCATGTCAAATCCTCTGCAGCTGTGGAATTTACAGAAACAAAATATGTCTGAAGACATTTTGCACCAGGCAAGAGTTAGGACCAATAACTTTGAGTTAGTGTATGACGATGTTATCTTCAATCAAGCATTGATCTTTCTCGAAGATAAGATCAAGGCCTTAGGTGGTTTGAATTTAAAAGCATTCGGACTTCCTGAGCCACAAAGGGGCGACTCTAGCAGTCTCAACTACGAAATAATGAGGGAGACAAGCTACAATATAGATGAACTAACAACGTATGTCCAATCAAATGAGCCAAATCTGGTTGAGGATCAGAGACAAGCCTTTGAGTTAATTACATCTGCTGTTTTTGATGGAGTGGGTGGAATATTCTTCTTAGACGCACCCGGTGGAACAGGGAAAACTTATCTTATCAATTTTCTTTTAGCAAAAGTGAGACAGAGAGGTATGGTTGCCCTTGCTGTAGCTTCTTCGGGAATTGCTGCTACTCTTTTGGCTGGAGGAAGAACAGCTCATTCAGTGTTTAAATTACCTCTAAATCTAGCAACTGTTGAACATCCCACTTGCAACATTTCAAGAAGTTCGAATAAGGCTGCACTTCTCAGAAGATGCAAGCTTATTGTCTGGGATGAGTGCACAATGTCAAACAAGGCTGCTTTGGAAGCTCTTGACGTTACCATGCAAGACCTTTTTCATAACACAAGACGTATAGGAGGAGTAACTTTGGTTTTATCTGGGGATTTCAGGCAGACTCTTCCAGTAATTCAACGTGGTACAAAAGCGGATGAAATACATGCATCAATTAAAACATCTTGCCTTTGGACAAATGTTCAAAGACTCAGGTTAGAAACGAACATGAGAGTTCATATGACAGGTCATGCCGCTGCTCAAGAATTTGCAGAGAACCTACTGCGACTTGGAAACGGGGACATAACCGCTGATGACAAGGGATTAATAGAGATGGGATTTATTGGAAATATTGTTACAACGCCAGTAGAACTAAAAGAAAGTGTATTTCCCAACATTGAGCGTCACTTTCGAGACCCTAAGTGGCTATGTGAAAGAGCTATTCTTGCTCCCACGAACGAAGCGGTTAATGTCATTAACAGACAACTACTCATGAAACTTCCTGCTTCTGTTCACACGTACAAGTCTGTAGATTCTGTAATAGATATAAATCAGGCCGTCGAGTACTCACCAGAATTTTTGAATTCACTGGAAATTTCTGGTGTGCCCTCACATAAATTAGAACTAAAGATTGGGGCACCCATAATGCTTTTAAGAAATCTAGATCCACCGGCACTGTGTAATGGAACAAGATTGATTGTTAAGAAAATGATGCCTAATGTCCTTGAGGCAACGATCATAACAGGTCATTCTGCTGGAAGTCACGTTTTTCTACCACGCATCCCTATCATACCGCCAAACCTCCCGTTTGAGTTTAAACGCCTACAGTTTCCAGTTCGGCTCAGTTTTGCGATGAGTATAAACAAATCTCAGGGACAGAGTTTGAAAGTTGTTGGACTCAACCTACAAAGGCCTTGCTTCTCCCATGGACAACTTTATGTTGGTTGCTCAAGAGTTGGGGATAATAGGAATCTATTTATACTTGCACCAGATGGGAAAACAAAAAATATCGTGTATAAGGAAATACTGCGAGAGTGAAACAAAATTTCATTTTCTAAATTATCAAAATCTAAAATGAACTAAAGGAATGAATGGAGTCTAAAATGGAAATCCTGCTCTGGAGTTTGTTGGCCTGAGATCAAAGATGTATAGTTTGAAAACACCTTTCATGGAGAAGATAACTGCTAAAGGCGTTAATAAGAATGCTGTGAAAAAAATAATCTGTTATCAAGATTACTCTATCTGTCTAACAAGGCGAAGATATAATAGAGTTGAACAATTTAAAATTGCAAGTAAAGACCATCAGATTTATACTGTTAGGCAAATTAAAATGGAAATATCCACCTATGATGATAAACGTTATATGATGATAAACGTTATAGGTGATAAACTATGATAAACTATGATGATAAACATTATAGGTGATGGTATGAAATTTAAATTATTGAATTATGATGGATTGAATTGTGGCGATATATTGTGACGTAATGTATTGTTGTATAGTAAAAACTTAAGTGTGGTGATGTATTAATTGTTGCAGTGTATTGTTTACATTGAGTGGTGGTTGGGACCACAATGAAATAACTTAATTGAGGCGATGTATTATTGTGGTGTCAAGAATTGCCGTATTATAAAACTTAATTGTGGCGATGTATTAATTCGTGCAATGTATTGTTTTCTTGCAATGTATTGTTTACATCGTGTGGTGGTTGGAACCACAATGAAAAAACTTAATTATGGCGATGTATTTTTGTGGCGTACTGTATTGTTGTATTGTAAAAACTTAACTGTGGCGATGTATTGTTTACATCGAGTGGTGGTTGGGACCACAATGTAAAACTTAATCATCGATTGCTTTTTATACGGTTTTTGGCCTAGGGACAATTAAAAACCGAATTAGTGTTTGGGTGCTTTTTATACGGTTTTTGGCCTAGCGACAATTAAAAACCGAATAAGTATTTGCTTTTTACACGGTTTTTAGCCTAGGGACAATTAAAAACCGAATTAGTGTTTACTTTTTATAAGGTTTCCGGCTCATTATGCTGGATTGAATTGTGGTGATGTATTGTTTACATCGGGTGGTGGTTGGGACCACAATGCAAAAACTTAAACACTGAAGAAATAAAAAAATAAATAAAAAGAAAGTTATAGAGATTGTCGTGGTGCATTTATGCATCGGGTGGTGGCGGGGACAATCTTTAAAAAAAAAACTTTTAAAACCGAATTAGTGTTTACTTTTTATAAGGTTTCTGGCTCATTATGATGGATTGAATTGTGGCGATGTATTGTTTACATCGGGTGGTGGTTGGGTTTTCGCCACAATTAAAAAACTTAATTGTGGCGATGTATTTTTGTGGCGTACTGTATTGTTGTATTGTAAAAACTTAATTGTGGCGATGTATTGTTTACATCGAGTGGTGGTTGGGACCACAATGTAAAACTTAATCATTGATTGCTTTTTATACGGTTTTTGGCCTAGGGACAATTAAAAACCGAATTAGTCTTTGGGTGCTTTTTATACGGTTTTTGGCCTAGCGACAATTAAAAACCGAATAAGTATTTGCTTTTTACACGGTTTTTGGCCTAGGGACAGTTAAAAACCGAAGTAGTGTTTACTTTTTATAAGGTTTCCGGCTCATTATGCTGGATTGAATTGTGGTGATGTATTGTTTACATCGGGTGGTGGTTGGGACCACAATGCAAAAACTTAAACACTGAAGAAATAAAAAAATAAATAAAAAGAAAGTTATAGAGATTGTCGCGGTGCATTTATGCATCGGGTGGTGGCGGGGACAATCTTTAAAAAAAAAACTTTTAAAACCGAATTAGTGTTTACTTTTTATAAGGTTTCTGGCTCATTATGATGGATTGAATTGTGGCGATGTATTGTTTACATCGGGTGGTGGTTGGGACCACAATTAAAAAACTTAATTGTGGCGATGTGTTGTTGTGGCGTACTCTATTGTTGTATTGTAAAAATTTAATGTGGCGATGTATTATTTACATCGGGTGGTGGTTGGGATCACAATGAAAAAACTTAATCATTGATTGCTTTTTATACGGTTTTTGGCTTAAGGACAATTAAAAACCGAATAAGTGTTTGCTTTTTACACGGTTCTTGGCCTAGGCACAATTAAAAACCGAATTAGTCTTTGCTTTTTATAAGGTTTCTGGCTCATTATGCTGGATTGAATTGTGGCGATGTATTGTTTACATCGGGTGGTGGTTGGGACCACAATGAAAAAACTTAAACACTGAATAAATAAAAAAATAAATAAAAAGAAAGTTATGGAGATTGTCGCGGTGCATTTATGCATCGGGTGGTGGTGGGGACAATCTTAAAAAAAACTTTTTCTCTGAGCAGCATCGTTAAAAAGCGAGCTTGCCACTGTCAGGCTTTTCAAGGGTAGCGAACAGGCTGGTCGCCAAAGGCGGCTAGTGTAAAATACGTGAGTGTAATTTTACTGATTTAAGGTAAAGTAGCACGAGAATAAAATATGGAATGAATGTAATTTATAAGGTATAACACATGAATGTAATTTTACTGGTTTAATGTGAAGTGGCAAGCGAAGTAAATATGAAATGAATGCAATTTAAATGATATAACACCTGAATGTAATTTTACTAGTTTAAAGTGAAACGGCAAGATAGTAAAGTATTATATGATCTTAATTTGAAAGATATGCAGCGAGAATGCGAAATCATCAGCTTGGTAGTGCCGGGGTTAGATCCCTGGGCCAAAGCGTGGTAGGCCAGTATCATAGCGTTGAGATAAAGACGGCTCTCGTGAATTGGAGGCATCACGTCTCAGGCAAGTTGGAGCATCACGTCCGGGTCACCACTCTACGGCGAAGGTGCGATGTCGTATCTTAATCATGTAAAGAGCTGTCATAAAAGGGTATATATCTTCTGTAAAGAAGCAATCATAAAAGAGAAGCTTATTTAGAAGTATTTACATAGCGTATTGCTACATCAAAACGCGCGTGAATGTAGCCATTCGAGATACGATTGTGCGTGTGCGTCTGCCTTGATAATGTTTTGGGGCTGGCTTTTATGAGCCAGTGCAGAGGCGTTGCGCATGCGTCACATGCAAAGCAGAGAGTCTCTGGAGATCAAGAAGCTGTGGAAAGCTTTATGCTAATCACTTGATCTAGAGGCTTTATGCAAATCGCTGGAGGAGTGTCGCCGTAGATATAACACATAAATGGAATTTTACTTTTTCAAGATAAAGTGGCAAGATAATAAAATATGAAATGAACGTTACTTGTAAGGTAAACTCACATAAATGTAATTTTACTGTTTAAGATGAAGTGTCTTACCTCAAAGTACATAATGACGCACCCCAAAAGTGTTATGCAGAGGAAAATGGGACTGGCTACATTGATTACTTTGAGTTTTCTGTATCGGTAGACATAGTAAGATAACACTAGTGTCAGGAAGATGCAGATCACAGAGATGACTAGCAAGGATATCCTATCGAAGGAAACAGGGCTCTAATAAGAACAGGATAACAAAAAACATCATTATATACTTGCATTAAACTACATGTACCATATTAATTCTGTGAATTTTCCAAATGAATACTGTGAATGTACCATAAGATAATGCGAAGAAACTTGAAAACATAGGTAAAAGAACAGATAGGATGAAATATTTTAATGGATTAAAATTTGTGATGCAAGAAATTGAATTTCGAATATATTTCAGAAGTACGCTGATCACATGGTTCGGAACAAGTTGATTATAAGCTTTATTAAGCAGAATTTTGGGGAAATTGAGACAAAAATTAAAAAAAAAATCTTTTAAAGCACTTAATAACGAAATGAATTGAGATTATAGTTACCAATTAACAGAAGTTTAAGATAGCGTTATAAATACGTACAATATCTTTGGCATATGGCCTGTCCTCCCGGAAAAAATACATTTACAGGCAACCATTGATATTATTTAAAGCTCCGGGTAATTGGAACTCTGTAGATACATTTGGTAACTTTGGCGATACATTCATCGAAATATCGCCAACCTGGTGATTTTTTGAAACTTCTCGAATTTTCCAGTTTAGTCAAAAATTGCAAGAGCGTTTTATAATAGAGTGTTAAGATTTGTAATTACTCAATTGATTCCTTTTTTTGGCCATGAAACATTGGGGTGTAAAAGGGGTCATTGACTCCGTTTACATGTGTAATCCCCATTACTGCTGCTTAAAGAGCTAGAACGGTTTTAATGATACAATATTTTCATGGTTGAAACTTCTCAAATTTTCTTAAACACTTTTGACATTCATTTTTGGTAAACAATATATCTTTCTTCTTAATTGATTTTTTTAAAAGCGTATTATTTTTAATTCACAATTCCATGTTATTATTTTACCTATTTAATGCACAAATATTCAGAAATGATAAAAGAAACAAAATAATTATTTTATTATTGTTTTTGAAATATCTTCATATATAAATTAAACTAAAGTTAAAATAATATGTCAAAGTTAAATTTAATATATTTTTAAAACTGTAAATATATTCTTATTCTAATTTATACAGGGTGTCCCAAAAAGATTGAAATGCGCTTTAATTCTTTAACTGTTGGAGATATGTGGGCACTGTAAATTACAAAAATGTTGAAAGTAAGGTAGGAAACAAAACTACGTTAATGAAATAGTCCTCCCATTCATTTTCAAAAAGATACACTTTTTAAATTTTTATACGACCCCCTTAGACAAATTTGGTCAATCAGAAAATTTTTATTTTTAATGCAACAAGATCATTAAAAAATCAGCATATCTGTATCTTTAAAATTGAGCGAGTTATATTTAATTGAAAATTGAACATTGTGAATGGGGACCCTATATCAAATTAGAAATGTAAATTTGTGATATATCACAAAAAAGACAAAACTAGATGATAATACATAGGAGACATTTTTGCGAATTCCGCGTAGGCTCACGATGCAATCACGGATTCTTAAGTACTTTTCAATAACTAAGTATTTTTCCAATAATTAAGTACTTTTAAGTACTTTTTTTATCTAAACAATTTCCATCGTCAATTTGTATATGATCTCTATTTTTACTGATGAAACAGCCTTTCACATGGTACGAAAAAGTGGCATAAGTCAGATTATTTCCTTTAACTTGGTTGATTTTAAAGATACAGATATGCAGGTTTTTTTAATGATTTTGTTGTATTAAAAATACAAATTTTCTGATTGACTCAATTTGTCTAAGGGGGTCGTATAAAATTTAAAAAAGTGTAACATTTTGAAAATGAATGGGAGGACTATGTCATTAACGTAGTCTTATTTCCTACCTTACTGTCAACATTTTGCAATATACATTGCCCACTTATCTCCAACAGGTAAAGAATTAAAGCGCGTTTCAATCTTTTTGGACACCCTGTACATTAAAAAGTAGAGATAAAAGTAGGAATAAACGTAGCAAATATGAGTCAAGGCTTCCTTTTTCAAATAAAAATCTTGTGGAATTGAATAGCTTTTGCGTTCAATGAAATAACTTTAGTGATATAATTCTCTTGTATACGTATATCCATTTGAGAGAATGTGAAACGTTATTTTACAGCTTACCTGAAAGCCCAATTATAGTTAGCTAGACAAGGCGAATCGTCTTCACATACATCACATCCAGGTTGGCAGCGTTTACAAACATACAGCATGTCGTACGTTGGCCTAGAATGGGCAAAAAACATTGATTACAGGTTTGATGCTCAATTAAACTATGGCGTGAAGAGTAATCTCAACACTGTTCAAATGTGACTGTAAGGGAACTTTTAATTTTGTTTTGAGGGAAATAATTATGTATGAAAATTTGTACTCGCAATCAATCCGGAGGATTATTTTAACTCTGCTGTAAATAGCAAAGTGGTTATTGAATAAAATGGTTTGAGACAAAGATATGTGTAGGTGTGGAATTCAGTTTCTAAATTAATGGGTACTAACTATTTTCATAGAATGTAACATATAAAAGATAGTTTCAATGCAGCAGATCCATTTTTGATATTTGTCTATTATTACTCTGTGTCTATAGACTGCAGGTATGTCTATGCAGAGTACTACTACTACAAACTATAGAGTGTTACTGCTACAAACTATAGAGTGCTACTACTACCAACTATAGAGTGCTACTACTACCAACTATAGAGTGCTACTACTACAAACTATATAGTTGGTAGTAGTAGCACTCTATAGTTTGTAGTAGTAGCACTCTAGAGTGCTACTACTACAAACTACTTTAAAATTCATACTACTACAAACTATTTAGTTTGTAGTAGTATGACTCTATAGTTTGTAGTAGTAGCACTCTAGAGTGCTACTACTACCAACTATAGAGTGCTACTACTACCAACTATAGAGTGCTACTACTACCAACTATAGAGTGCTACTACTACAAACTATAGAGTGCTACTACTACAAACTATAGAGTACTGCTACATATTACTCGATATGTGAGGAGTATGTAGTAATACTCGATAGTTTGTAGTAGTAGTAGTACTCGATACGTTTATAGCATGTCCATTCTTAGCAAATGATTATTCTTGGCAGCAGATCTGTTTCTAACACTTTACAGCATAGTTGAAAAGTGTTTATGACTTTGTTCATTCTGTCTGTCTATTCATTCACACGATAACTGCCATAAAAATGACTTTATCAAAATGAAATTTTAGTATGTTGTTCAGACGGTCTGTGGGATATATGGGAATGTAAATGAATAATATCACCCAATTAGTTTTGGATTGAACCCGGGTTGAAAAAATGAAATACATTGAACCCTATGGGACCTAATTTTTCAAACATTTTTTAAGCAAATTTAAAATTCACACATTGCTCCGAAAATTTTAGGAAATATTCAAATTATCCTATAAAATATATAAAATTTTTTTTAGCAAAATATGTTCGGTAGTTTTTTAAATAAAATTTAAAATAATAATTACACCCATATAATATAAAGAGATAACTTGACCCACTTCAAAATAAAATATAGCATCCATCTTTTTCCCCAGAGTAAAAATCGTGATTTTTAAAGTTCTTTTAAATTATATTCTGTTTTGCATCCGTCCTAAGACCGCTTTATTTTGTGTAATTTTTGTGCATCCACATTCTGCGCCAACATAACTACAATATTTTTTAGTTTAAATAATCATCAAACTTTGATTATTTTTACAACGAAGCCTAATTTTAATGGATGCAGAATGTAAATAAGTGATTGTAAAGATAGTCGTATAAGAATTGTTAAATTGTTTTCACGGAAATTTTTTTAACTCTGGAGTCTGGAATAAAAGGGTATGAATGAAATATTCACTGCTTTACATAAAGAACCAGACGATTTATATTTCGATGACGTCATTTAAATAAAGTTCATTTTTTTCGATGAATTTTTAAGTTTTCAAATAAAATAAATTATCGTAGTTCTGTGATAATTAAAAAAATATCACTGCTGAATGTATCGCATTTTGCATTTCAGCTGGGAAGTGTTTTATAATCAATGCTTTATGCATGATTGATCATTCTTGTTAAATATGTTGTTGTTGTTGAGATCCAGACCGTCCAACCTACCAGAAAGGTGTAAGGTAACTGTTTGGGTGGCCGAGAAGAGCTACCCAATTTAGACCGGAACCCAGTGGGGAAGGTATTCACAGGGACTGTACCCTCCTTCCCCTACCACCAACCTCTCGGAAGGACTTGCGGACCCACATGTTTAACGTAATCGTACTCTGCTTGAACATGGCTGCAGTCTTGTTAAATAAGTGGCAACTTTGACAGCAGGCCCATTCTTGGTATGGGGCTGTTTTGTGCAGAAGATAGGCATGTGGGTATGCATGATAGGTCTAGTAGTCATGTATTTTTGCCAGAAAGTCTATCTGATATGTGATTCTTTTTGATACGTATGTCACTTATTAGTATATAATTATATCTGACTTTTGCTCCAAATCAATCCACTAAATGGTTACAAATGAGCTTATTTGTAGTTCCATTATTATTTTATTCTACAATGTCATACCTACGTACATACTATGTAAAAAAATGTAGAAAAGTTGCATTCTGCAAAAATAAAAACATTGCAGATGACTGTATCTACAAAATGTAAAACTATAACCTTACTATCTTGTAAATGTTTCTTTCTAAACCTAAACCATGTTGATTAAGTAATTATTAGATTATTTATAAACTAGAAACTGTACCCAAGGTTGTCCCGAATTTAAAGCGGGGATTAATGGAATTCATTCATTAAGACTTTCAAAAAACTTAGTTGCCGTTGCGCGAGCATATTGTATAATTGCAAAATTGTCCGAGAGAAAATTCTGTTATAGGACTTAAACCACTTTGACCTGATCAAAAGAAAACGCGAAAACGCAGATTTCATTGATCGTTCAAAAATAGAATTTTGTTGAATAAAATTTCCATTTGAAAATTTGGACGCGTACTTACCTTTAACAAAACTTTTATATAGCCTCCAATTATCCGTCAAAGACTTTAATTAATGATATCTCGGGTAATTTTGATCGTGCGACAATGGAACTTTTTTGCTTAACTAATTGAGCTGAAGATATTCATAAAATTAAAAATTTTTTTTCCAGGCGGTCGGTATGAAATGTTACATTTTATAATTAATGATATCTCGGATAATTTTGATCGTGTGACAATGGAACTTTTTTGCTTGACTAATTGGGCTAATAATATTCTTATAATTGAAAAAAAAAAATTAGGGGGGCCGGTATAAAATATTTTTATAGTTGAAAATTATTTTCTAGAAGGCCGGTATAAAAAGCTACATTTTGTAATTAATGATATCTCGGGTAATTTTGGTCATGTGATAACGATACTTTTTACTTTCCCTGCAATATATGGTAATGTGTAAAGTATTGGAATCATGCCGAAAATCGCAACTCGAATTTTCGATGGATCTACACTTTTCGGGACCTCTAGAATACGAAAAAAACTATTTTTAGCTTGACGTCTGTGCAATGTATGTATCCTAACTCAAAAACTAATGGACCAAATTTCATAAAATTTGGTAGTCACTTGGATATGACCCTGGTGCTGATTAGTTTTTAGTACTATTCGGGATAAAGGAACCTGCCCTTTTTTGCAAAATGGCCTTCAAAATGTTTGTATCCACTCTAGTTGAAAAACTAATGGATCGAATTTCACAAAATTCAGTAGATAAGTCGCTTGTGAGTTACCCTGGTGCTTATTAGATTTTAGTATGATTCGGAAAAAAATAACCTGCCTCTTTTTGCAAAATGACCCGCAAGAATCGTAAAAATCTGAAATAAAAAACCACGTATGCGCAAATATATCCATTAAATGCTTGTTTTATACGTAATTTTTAACGAAGAAAAGCATAAGACCAAACCCCATTACACTAGGCCTAGCCGTTCTCGAGATATTTTAGTTTTTTCATATTTTCTCTACGCCATCTTTGAAAATAAGTCCAGTTGCCAAATGAGAACGAAAATTGAATTAAAAGTGAATTAAATTTAATTAAAATAAAGAGAATGTGGATATAAGTCTGCAGGGAAAGTCATGTGCTGCCCACATCAGATTTTTGTTTAACTAATTGGGCTGAAAATATTTTTAAAATAGGAATTTTTTTTTCTCGGAGCCCGGTATACAAAGCTATATTGTGTAATTTGTTTTTACGAAAAGGTGTCAAACGATCGAAATTTGCGTATGATGATAGTCTACCTTAATGAAAACATTTCTTATGTTGGATCTATGGATCTACGACCCATCGTTCAAGAGACATTTTATTTCGTCGTTCAATTTGAAACACCTTTTATATTCAATTTTAACTTAATATGCCTGCCCTTTATATTCACTTTTAACTTAATATGCAACAACAATATCATACCGATATTGTGGTATAGTTTATCACGTTTCCATTTCCTCAATGTTTACATTCCAAAATCCTTTCCGGGGAATACATAATTCACAAAGCCAATTCTAATATATCTGCTGTCCTTTAAGAGGAGCTTTAATGTCACCTTAAATTGAGTACACACTGTATTCCCCCATCATAACTGCCGTCCGGAGTAAATCGTATCACTTATTCAGTATGACTCGGCACGTTTCTACACTACATAGATTGCTTGCGTTCACTTTCACTTTCGGATTTTCCCTAAAAGGAAGTATATATATATATATATATATATATAAAGAAGAAAAGTATGTATATATGTATGTATGTATGTATGATCCAATATGACGGGAGAACGGCTGTACCGAATTTGATGAAATTCGGTGGGTAGTCTTGAAATAGTCTCACTTAAAAATTTAGTCTATTTTTCTCGTTTCTACAACCAGGCGTTCTCGAGATATTAGTGAAAAACGAAAGTTCTGTTTGTCTCATCATCACGGGAGAACAGCTGCACCGAATATAATGAAATTTTGTGGGTGGTTTTGAAAGAGCCCTCCATAAATTTTATCCAAGTTTTGAGTTTTTACGACTAGGGATTGTCTAGATATTAATGGAAAACGAAACTTTTTCCTAGAAGTTCTGCTCTCTAAGTCTATGATTCCCAACGAAAAAGGTTGGACATCGTTGGTTTAAAACATGAAAGTCAATTAAATCTCTTTTAAGAGTTTTGCGGGAGTTTATTGAACGTATTAGTCACTTCGTATTAGTCACGTATTAGTCGAACGTATTGGTCACTTGAAAATCGCAGGTTTGAAATATGAATTTAAATGGAAACTCTATCACCATGGTTTATTTTTCACAGGCTTACTCAACAAATTTTCCCGCCGGAAGCAGCTATGACTTATATAATGCAATGATTTTTTTTCTTACATATGCAATGAATTTACTTCTTTCACAGTGAAGAAACAATGTATAAGATTCACGACCCTATATGCTCCGATGTAATTTTTATCAGAGTTTTGCATCGTAAATCCTGAGCAACAGCGGGTAATCGCTGCTAGTTTATGATAAAATATCAATGAATCTAAACCCAAACAATCAAGCATTTTATGCGACCGTTACAAAATGCCTGTGTAGACTGCTTTAGAAATATGCATTTTAGAAGGGATTTTAAAGTTCCCATTAATACATCGGAACAACATAGGCCTGATGTTATTTGGGGCTTTTGAACAGGTTAATAGTTTTTATGTAATCAATGATCCATTATTATTTAACGATCCATTATTATTTAACGATCCATTAATTGAAGAATATGCTACTGCTAGTGAGACCCACGGGCATTCTGCCCTAAAAAAAAAGCAAGAAAGTTTCCTACTTTTATTGAGTTTGTTTACTGAGTTGAGTCGTATACCTAAACTAAAAATTTATAAAATGATAAGAAATAAAAGAGCATTATGGTCTCATTTTCAATATCTGATGTCATACGCTATGATCCATGGTCATATGGTAAGCGCCATGGTTACATCGCAGTTTTTCGCTATGAAAGAAGTATAGTCATTGCATTATGCAGAGAACGGGCTGCCACCGTCATGGACTCACTTTCAGTATCTCATGTCATCGTTCGTAAAGCTCCAGAGCTCTGCTCTTTATATATATACATGAAATGTTTATCCGCGATTGAAACACGTATTCGCAACATTTTGTAGTAGCGTTACTCAGAGACAGATAGATAAATTGTGGATAAATAGAGAGATAAATCAAGGCTTTTATATTATTAATCTCCGACAATCTTTAAGTATTATCGATATGATGCATTGCAAACAAAGTGTTTCCCTTTTAACTTATTTTAATAGCTTGAGTGAATCAGGTAAAGAGTGTGTTTAAATGTAAAAAATATCAATGCTCTGTGTAAGAAATTTAAACGTTAATTATTTTTAGTTATTTCTTTCGTTTTGTTTTTGAAGTATAAGTACTAAAACGAGTAAAAGTTTTCGCTTCTGTATGAAATCGATAAAAGAATTATAATTATACTTTATTTTCTTATAGAATATAGAGAACGCATTGTTTTCATGAAAATTTCTGATTGCGAGATTTTGATGGAAATATATGTTTTAGGACCGCTTGAACATGTTTTTGAATATTTTTAGTGTAATGTCTGTCTGTCGCCTGTTTGTGGTTAATGTCTTGTCTACACGATAGTTGCCATAAATACTAATGGATTTTCACAAAATTTTGTATCTGGCTTTGATATCAAAAAATCTAGAACTAGACAGACGTTTTTGAAATTCCAGCCAAACTTCGAAATTTTGTGTTTTCTTAACGTGGCAGCATAGAACAAAATTTGGCATAATTATGCATACTACAAATATTTATTGCTTAATGATCAAGACACTCAATTTCAAATTAAGTTTCCTTCAAATTTCAATGATTGTAGGGATATATAGTTGCGATATAATTGTGTTCGTGACGTCATTAGTCCCCCTTGAAGGGGAAAGTTCCATTCGTTCATGAGATATCGTTTCCACAGACTCACTGACACACCCACACACACACACGCACACACACACATACACATACTTTCACACACACACACATCACCTCAAAATATTTGATTCGTGATCAGCGATTCTTGAAACGTGTTCTCCCGTCGAAAACTCGAATTCGAATTTTCGACCCTGTCATAATACTTTCCTTATACATTATGTATATAAGAAAAGCAATATGTAGCTCTTTCCTCTAGATAGATGGTCAAATGCACACACACACACATATATAAGTTAATGTGTGTATATATATATATATATATATATATATATATATATATATAAATATATATATATATATATAAATATATATATATATATATATAATTGAAGATTTTTATGATTACATGTAATATATATACCCGAGAAATACCAATGAAAATTGCTTGTAAACTGAAGGTTTTTGCAAATCAGAAGCCTAGTGTAGCACGATGAGCTATGCAAGAAGTTTGGAAATTGAATAAATGAAATCTAGTGATTATAAAAGGAGTAAAATGAATATGAAAAGCATTTCTGAAACCATGTACGTTATCAAGGGCCATACATGTTTCATTAATGCTGATTCTACGTTTCTGTTTACACAACTGTAAAATGTATTACAGAAATAATGTAAATGGCCCGACGTAGAAGAAAAGACAAAGTGGATCAAATACACAAAAAAATCAAACATGAATATAAAATATTCTGTTACACCAGCTTGTGGCTAATTATTGAAATGAGGATGCAAAGTATTATAAAGTAATATCAATAGAATATAATGAAAATAAAATGAAAATATATCTACCCCTAGTACTGTGGTACTTCTGGAAAAGCATGTGTATTACCAATCATCTCAGAACAGGTTACAGTGAATTTTTTGTTACTGACTAAGCAGTTTTCTCAAAACAGGTTAAAGTGAATTATACGAATAGTTTAACTGTTAGAAGAAGACATGGAGTTTATGAATTATTTAGAAATGCTAGAGTATGATCTGTCAATATGTTGCTGTAATTGTTGCAAGTTTTTGAATTTAAATTTAAAATGTGTTTTAATAAAAGAAAAAATAAGATTGGGCGGGTAGTTATTTTTGATGACGGTGTTGATGAATTTATGAAGATGTTCTTTGTAGTAACAAGGTGTGCTTAACATTTTGATTCTTAATAACTGGTTATTAATAATATTTCTATATACAGATTTGGAAAGATTGGAAGAGAAATGTTGAAGTTTATTTACTTTGAAGTTATAAGTTTCTGTTTTGTCATAGGTTTTAAATTGTATTGTATTTGCATTTTTAATTGTTAAACTAAAGTCTAGAAAATTGATCCAGTTGGATGTATATACATTTTCAATGAGTTGTAGATTAGGTGGATAGAAATCAATATATATAAATATATATGTATAAATATATATATATGTATAAATATATATGTATGAATTATATATATATATATATATATATATACATATATATATATATATGTATATATATATATAAATAATATATAAATATATATATATATATATATATATATATATATATATATATGTATATATATATATATGTATATATATATGTATATATATATATAAATATAAATATATATATATATATATATATATATATATATATATATATATATATATATATATATATATATATATATATATATATATGTATATAGATTAAACTGACATTGCTTGTGTCGAGATCATTAATAAAAGAGTTTCGTTTTCCCGTTTCCCTCTTTAAACTCCATCATATATATTTCATAAACTCAAAACGAATAGCTGCTGTCCACTTTCATGATCTCCAACGTCATCTTAAATTTATTAGGCAGCATATGTCCCGCTGTCATAGCCGTCCTAATCTTACGGAGCGAATCGGCTCTGTTATTTATAATTACTCGGCACGTTTTCTCCATTACATCCCTCAAAGCATCGATTTCCTTCATTCGCGTTTGCTTTTTCCCTAAAGGGAAAATTTAAGATAAAATATCAATGAACGTGACCCCAACAGCTGATGATGGCAGTCTTAAACATTTTTGCCGTTTCTTTTGCAAGTAAACTGCTGTCCAAAATTAAAGCCAGGAAGTTATTTTGAGAGAAAAATAATTACTTAATAGAATTTAAAAAACTGCGGGTATATATGAGCACATAAATGAGTAGAAAAGCGTTATTAAATCAAAAGAATATTGAAGCATATATATATAAGTGTAAAAATTTCACCCCATGTTAAAAAATGATTTTAACAAAAGCACATGTTTTTACTTTCCCTGCAATACATGGTAATGTATAGGGAAAGTATTGGAATCGTGCCGAAAATCGCAACTCGAGTTTTCGACGGATCTACACGTTTCGAGACCTCTAGAATACGAAAAAACTATTTTTAGCGTGACGTCTGTGTGTCTGTCTGTGCAGATTTTGTATCCACTCTAACTAGAAAACTAGTGGACCAAATTTCATAAAATTTGGTAGGTAAGTCACTTGTGGGCGAATCTGGTGCTGATTAGTTTTGAGTACGATTCGGAATAAAAGAACTCGCCTTTTTTTGCGAAATGACCTGCAAAAATTGCCTGTATCCACGCTAGCGGAAAAACTAATGGACCGAATTTCACAAAATTTGGTAGATAAGTCGCTTGTGGGTCACCCTGGTGCTGATTAGATTTTTGGTAGGATTCGAAAAAAAATAACTTGCTATTCTTGCAAAATGATCCGCAAAAATCGGCAAAATCTAAAATAAAAAAACTACGTATGCTGAAATATATCCATTAAATGCTTGTTTTATACGTAATTTTTAACGAAGAAAAGAATAAGACCAACCCCATTACACTAGGACTAGCCGTTATCCAGATATTTTCGTTTTTCCGTTTTTTCTCTGCGCCACCTTTGAAAATGAGTCCAGTTACCAAATGAGAACGAAAAGTAACTTGAATTAATAGTGAATTAAATTTAATTAAAATAAAGAGAATGTGTATATAAGTCTGCAGGGAAAGTCATATGCTGCCCACATCAGATTTTTACTTTCTCTGCAATACATGGTAATGTATAGGGAAAGTATTGGAATCATACCGAAAATCGCAACTCGAGTTTTCGACGGATCTACATATGTTTCGACACCTCTAGAATACGATAAAACCATTTTTTGCGTGACGTCTGTGTGTGTCTGTCTGTCTGTGTGTGTGTCTGTGCAGATTTTGTATCCACTCTAATTGAAAAACTAATTGACCGAATATCATATAATTGGGTAGGTAAGTCATTTGTGGCCGAACCTGGTGCTGATTAGTTTTGGGTACGATTCGGGATAAAAGAACCCGCCTTTTTTGGCGAAATGGCCTGCAAAAATTGCCTGTATCCACTCTAGCGGAAAAACTAATGGACTGAATTTCCCAAAATTCAATAGATAAGTCGCTTGTAGGTCACCCTGGTGTTGATTAGATTTTGGTACGATTCGGAAAAAAATAACCTGTTTTTTTTGCGAAAATCGTCAAAATCTAAAATGAAAACTACTTATGCTTAAATATATCCATTAAATGTTTGCTTTATACGTAATTTTTAAAGAAGAAAATAATAAGACCAACCCCATTACACTAGGACTAGCCGTTCTCGAGATATTTTAGTTTTTTCGTATTTTCTCTAAGTCACCTTTGAAAATAAGTCCAGTTACCAAATGAGAACGAAAATTGAATTAAAAGTGAATTAAATTTAATTTAAAGAAAGAAAACGTGGATATAAGTCTGCAGGGAAAGTCATGTGCTGCCCACATCAGATTTTTACTTTTACTTTCCTCGCGTTAAAAGAAAGTATGGCAATAGTGATTTCGACGTGTATCACTTTTCTTGATAGATATGACTGTAGCAGTAGATTAAGTAACTTTTATACATTAACCAATGTAACCTAAGTAGAGTATGATATTGAATTAATCACAAGTCGAATTTTCACAGTAAATCAATCTGTGGAGTTTCTGGATGCCAGAAATCACTTTTGTCGGCCTTTGTTTGCCAAATCGTTGGCTTTTAGTAATCTATTGGACTCAATTTGTGTGGCAAGTTTCGTATATTATGTAGACGTGAAAGCATAAAAAATTTCTATACATTCGTATAGTTAGCTATAAAACGAGATTTTGTTTCGTAATCTCGTAAACAGCTGAGGCGATTCGAACCCAATTTGGGTGATATACTGCGTATATTGTCTTAAATGTGAGGGTAGAAAAGAAAAAAAATCTGATGTGGGCAGCACATGAATTTCCCTGCAGACTTATATTCACGTTCTCTTTATTTCAATTAAATTTATTCCACTTTTAATTCAATTTTCGTTCTCATTCGGTAACCGGATTTATTTTCAAAGGTGGCGTAGAGAAAATACGAAAAACTAAAATATCTCGGGAACGGCTAGTCCCAATGTAATGGCGTTGGCTTTATTCTTTTCTTCGTTAAAAGTTACGTATTAAACAAGCATTTAATGGATATATTTGAGCATACGTAGTTCTTTAGTTTAGATTTTGGCGATTTTTCAGGGCCATTTTGCAAAAAAAGGCAGGTTATTTGTTTCCGAATTGTACCAAAATCTAATCAGCACCAGGGTGACCCACAAGTGACTCATCTACTGAATTTTGTGAAATTCGGTCCATTAGTTTTTCAGTTAGAGTGGATACAAGCTTTTACGGGCCATTTCGCAAAAATAGGCGGGTTCTTTTATCCCGAAACGTACCCAACACTAACCAGCACCAGACTCGTCCACAAGTGACTTACCTACCAAATTTTGTGAAATTTGGTCCATTAGTTTTTTAGTTTGTGCAGAATTTGTATCCACTCTGACAGACAGACAGACAGACAGACACACAGACACACACACAGACGTCAAGCTAAAAATGGTTTCTTCGTATTCTAGAGGTCTTGAAAAGTGTAGATCCGTCGAAAACTGGAATTGCGATTTTCGACATGATTCCAATACTTTCCCTATACATTACCATGTATTGCAGGGAAAGTAAAAATTGAAAAATGTGTATAATTTAGCTACAAAACGAGATTTTGTCAAAATCAGTGATCCTTTGTGATCGCAAAAATCTCTAAGAGATTTGTATTAAATTTGTGTGACATACTGCGTATATTTTTCAGATATGTAGGTAGGCAAAAAAATTGAAAAATGTGTATAGTTTAACTACAAAACGAAATTTCGACAAAATCGGTGATCCTTCGTAATCGCAAACATTGCTAAGCGATTTGGATTAAATTTGTGTGACATACTGTGTATATTTTTCAGATGCGAAGGCAGTTGGAAAAATTGAAAAATATGTATAGTTTAGCTACAAAACGAGATTTTGTCGAAATAAGTGACCCTTCGTAATCGCAAAAACCTTTATCGATTCGCATTACATTTGTGTGGTATACTACGTAATTTGTGCAGATGCGAATGCAGAATTTTATTTTTTTATTGTAATTTGGCTCAGAGGCCTAATGCTCACTTGTTTCAGTTATAAAGTCCCGGGATTGCTTTGATTGTCTAGTCTAGAACAGGATTCGACTGTACAGAAGGTCGTATGCACTTTATGGAAACGATTTTGTATTTATGTTTCCCGTTAGCATTTGAGATAAAGATTTGGCATTTTCGATATAATCGTCTGCTACTGTTTTGTTTTGATTGGAATATAGATACAAAGATTTATTTTGAAAATTGCACCTGAAATTGATAGATGGCTCAAAGGTTACGTAAATGCGCTTTCCGAGGAAAAATATTCGTATCAACAAATTGTAAAGCGGTGTAAAAATCGAGGTTATTACATTTCAAAGAAAGGTACTTTTAATATATTAAATTCGTTCCTCCACACACACATGCGAGACATGCACATCTCCCATTCAATGTAGCTATTTCTGATACAACTTCCTATTAAAACATATATACTATACCAACCTCTAACACAGCGCAATTAATTTACGCTCCCCTAGACGCCCTAACAAACCAAATTTGTCAAGTACAATACCTCAAACTTTTTATCTCAAGCTTTCAATTTCTGGTCATACACCGTCAAAGAAAAGGGTCTAACTCTTTCTAACTTTATGGCCATATACAATTCAGCTCCAGCCAATCTCTTTAGAAACAACGTTTGCATTAATTGTATTGTCTAACACGTTAAGCGCGACGTCAGTCCGTGAGGACTGACAGTGAACTTTCCTTTTAGGCGGCGGCAGTCCATGGGGACAGACGGTGAACTTTCCTTTTAGGCGGCGGCAGTCCATGGGGACAGACGGTGAACTTTCCTTTTAGGCGGCGGCAGTCCATGGGGACAGACGGTGAACTTTCCTTTTAGGCGGCGGCAGTCCATGGGGACAGACGGTGAACTTTCCTTTTAGGCGGCGGCAGTCCATGGGGACAGACGGTGAACTTTCCTTTTAGGCGGCGGCAGTCCATGGGGACAGACGGTGAACTTTCCTTTTAGGCGGCGGCAGTCCATGGGGACAGACGGTGAACTTTCCTTTTAGGCGGCGGCAGTCCATGGGGACAGACGGTGAACTTTCCTTTTAGGCGGCGGCAGTCCATGGGGACAGACGGTGAACTTTCCTTTTAGGCGGCGGCAGTCCATGGGGACAGACGGTGAACTTTCCTTTTAGGCGGCGGCAGTCCATGGGGACAGACGGTGAACTTTCCTGTTAGGCGGCGGCAGTCCATGGGGACAGACGGTGAACTTTCCTGTTAGGCGGCGGCAGTCCATGGGGACAGACGGTGAACTTTCCTGTTAGGCGGCGGCAGTCCATGGGGACAGACGGTGAACTTTCCTGTTAGGCGGCGGCAGTCCATGGGGACAGACGGTGAACTTTCCTTTTAGGCGGCGGCAGTCCATGGGGACAGACGGTGAACTTTCCTGTTAGGCGGCGGCAGTCCATGGGGACAGACGGTGAACTTTCCTGTTAGGCGGCGGCAGTCCATGGGGACAGACGGTGAACTTTCCTGTTAGGCGGCGGTAGTCCATGGGGACAGACGGTGAACTTTCCTGTTAGGCGGCGGCAGTCCATGGGGACAGACGGTGAACTTTCCTTTTAGGCGGCGGCAGTCCATGGGGACTGACGGTGAACTTTCCTTTTAGGCGGCGGCAGTCCATGGGGACAGACGGTGAACTTTCCTGTTATGCGGCGGCAATCCATGGGGATTGACAGTGAACTTTCCTTTTAGGCGGCGGCAGTCCATGGGGACAGACGGTGAACTTTCCTGTTAGGCGGCGGCAATCCATGGGGATTGACAGTGAACTTTCCTTTTAGGCGGCGGCAGTCCATGGGGACTGACAGTGAACTTTCCTTTTAGGCGGCGGCAGTCCATGGGGACAGACGGTGAACTTTCCTGTAAGGCGGCGGCAATCCATGGGGATTGACAGTGAACTTTCCTTTTAGGCGGCGTCAGTCCATGGGGACTGACAGTGAACTTTCCTTTTAGGCGGCGGCAGTCCATGGGGACAGACGGTGAACTTTCCTGTTAGGCGGCGGCAATCCATGGGGATTGACAGTGAACTTTCCTTTTAGGCGGCGGCAGTCCATGGGGACTGACAGTGAACTTTCCTTTTAGGCGGCGGCAGTCCATGGGGACTGACAGTGAACTTTCCTTTTAGGCGGCGGCAGTCCATGGGGACTGACAGTTAAGTTTTTGTTTGGGTGGCGTCAGCCCGTGGGACAGGTAGTATCAAGGTTAAAAAACAAATGTTATAATTTTAATGGAGTTTATTAAAACATTCTAAGCAAAGATGTGATTTGGTTTTACACATATTACAAAAAGTGGCGACCTGTTGGGTTAACTTTCTGGCTGTATTGCGCCTGAACGTTTTTGTGCCATTTGCATAGCCGAAACGGACAGTGCAATACCTCGACGTGTGTGTTATCTTCTGTTTATACACTATAACCGAACACCTCGCCGAGCGATCATTATCGCTGTGTGCCGCCTGAACGGTAGACAGAGCAAGAACAGTTCCGCGCTCAACGTGTTAAAACTTGAATTTGAGGATGAAGCAGGAAGCAAGTTTCTCTCACTTCGTGGCTTAAATATTCATATTCTGAATTTTATATTGGGATGATTTCTTAATATTAACTTTCCTATTCAGCCGACTCATTGAGGTGCTCTTATCTCCAAGTCCATGAGCTGAATACAGTTTTCCTTTTATTTCTCCAGAAGTCTCATGGCCATGTAATTGAATTATGTTGTGGTATCACTTTCAGCCTGAGATTATAAATGCAAAAAATAGCAAATAAGGCCGACCACTGAAAGGCTATTTCTCCAGATCCAAGTATTAGTTTAAAAAACGGATTTGAGGTTTGGATTCATCATGGTCGGATTTTGAGTTTTTTCAGTCTTCGGGGTTGCATTGGGTGCTCTGACATACTGGTACTGCGCTTTTAGAGAGGTGATTGATTATTGCTGAACGGGTACAAGACTGATAAGAAATTAATGAGGTCTTCATATGGTGGCTGTAGTGCGTGCACTTTATTTTCGAAGGAACTATTAAACCTTTAATATACTCTGTTGTTCATTTTTTTTCGAAAATATTTTCGGAAAAACCGAAAGCAACATCTCTAGAACCGGAGAAATTCTTAGTAAAACTCTCTATCTCCTTCGAAATTCAACGCTGAATGTATATCAGTCATCATCCAAGGTCTATTTATAACCAATCCTGAAAATTAGGAAAATGTAAATTTTTGTATCATGGAGAATGTAAATGTATCAAGGGAAATGTAAATTTTTGAATCATAAGTTACTTTTCGCGATCCGGAAGTGAAAATTCTTATTGAATTCCCTTACGTCCTTTTGAATTTGAGACTGAATCTATATCAGTTATTATCTAAGTTTTATTGGTAACGAATTTTGAGAAACAAATGTTTCAACTAGAATTTTAAAAAATTGAACGGGAAATGGAAATAGAACCGGAATTGGAAGTCCTTAGTAAATCATCCATCTTCCTCCGAATTTTTTGGCTGATTCTATATGAATTCCTAACAGTCATCACCTAAGCTCTATCTGAAGAATATCCTGCGAATTAAATGTTTCAAGGAAATTTTTTTTCGTAAAAATAATGGTATGACAAAAGCTTTGTCACCAATAAGAGAGCTAGCTCTACATTTTTTCCTTCTTGAAATTCTTCCCAGTAACATATATTAATTCATAAAGTCAAAAATAATAGTTGTTACCTTTGAGAAGAACATCTTAAATTAAGTACATAGCATGTTCTGCCATCATAACAGCCTTCTGGAGCAAAATAGCTCCTTTTATTTAGTGAAGCTCAGTAGCACATTCCTGTATTACATCCTACTACACACTATCGGTTGCTTTAATTTGCTTTTACATATTTTCCCTAGACGTAAAAGATAAACTATGAGAAAATATCAATGAACATGACCCTAACAGCTGTTGATGTCCGTCTACTAAGCATTCTTTACATTGGAGTTTTGTAACGTAAATATATGCTTTTGGAGATGTGTGTGTGTGTGTGTGTGTGTGGGGGGGGGACAAGTATGGACTGGGATGGAATTAAAATGCTTGGGCTCTTTGGATTAATAACATAACGTAATATATATGTTCTACCACGTATGCACAGATATAAAAATAGGAAAATAATTCAGTGCATAGTGTGAAACACTAACGTGGCGCCCCCTACATTTGATTAGAACTCCTTTATGCAATGGATGCACTATCTTTTCTCATTTTTAATATTATTTCTTTTCACGTGTTTTTTTTTCATTCTTTTAACTCTTTAATGCTATTTCTTTCATATTGTAACCCTTTTCGGTTAAATTTATTTTCGTTTAAGCTGTCTATCCAAGTTCGTTTTAATTTTGAGGGAAAACAAGTGAAAACACATATCAACAACAACAACAAAACAAGAAGGATCAATCATGCTTAAAGTATTCATTATGAAACACTTTCCAACTTCAATGCAATTTTATTTAAAAAAGTCTAAAATGCAATACATTCCTCGGTAATATTTTAAAACTTGTCACAATACTACATTAATTTATTATATTTGAAAACTTAAACCTTCATTGAAAAAAAAATGAACTTCATTCAAATGACGGCATTGAAATATAAATTGCCTGGTTTAAATATCTCTAAAATGCGATACATTCCACGGTAATATTTTTAAAACTATCGTAATACTACGATAATTTATTATATTTGAAAACTTCATCGAAAACAACTGAAATTAATTCAAATGACGTCATAGAAAAAATAACACGCCTGGATCTCTCTATAAAAACAGCATTTCATTCATAATTTTCTCCCATTCATTTCATTCATCACAATACTATAATAATTTATTTTATTTAAAAATTAAGACCATGGAGCTGCAAGTAATTAAACTCTATGCTTAAAACTTAATCGAAAAAAATCGTCATTCTCTTTATAAAATCAAATAATATTTCATTTATATCAGCCATGCAGACTCCATAGGCTAAATTATTTTGTGTTAATGAAATACAGTAATTTTAATACAACTCATTCTACATATTTTGCTGTTTACACTTTACATAAGTGAAAAATAGGCTTCGTTGTATAAATAATCAAATTTGGATAATCATTTAAACTCAAATATATCGTATTTGCGTTGTTTCAGTATGTAGATGCACAGAATTTAAGAAAAAATAAAGTAGTTTTAGGACGGATACAACACTCAATATGAATTAAAAAGAACTTTAAAAATCACGATTTTGAAACAAGAATATATCACTGAATTTATATCGCTGAATTTTTTTTTATATATTTTATGGAACAATTTAAATATTACCTAACATTTTCGAAGCAATTTGTGAATTTTAAATCCGCTTAAAAAATGTTTGAAAAATTAGGTCCCATAGGGCTCAATGTATTTCATTTTTTGAACCCGGGTTCAATCCAAAACTAATTGGGTGATATTATTCATTTATATTCCCATAGGTCCTACAGACCGTCTGAACAACATACTAAAATTTAATTTTGATTCATTTTTAGGGCAGTTATCGTGCTAACGGACAGACAGACAGACAGACAGAATGAACAAAGTCATAAACACTTTTCAAATTTGTTGTAAAGTGTTAAAAAGATGATTAAATTATTTTTATTTTCATTTTTGCACGTTATATTATAATCCAATTCATCCATTTTACTGTGACTTATCTGGCTGTCGCATTCAGAATCAACTAAAACATTATTAACACTTTACAACAAAGTTGAAAAGTGTTTATGACTTTATTCATTCTGTCTGTCTGTCCGTTAGCACGATAACTGCCGTAAAAATGACTTAATCAAAATGAAATTTTAGTATGTTGTTCAGACGGTCTGTAGGACCTATGGGAATATAAATGAATAATATCACCCAATTAGTTTTGGATTGAACCCGGGTCGAAAAAATGAAATACATTGAGTCCTATGGGACCTAATTTTTCAAATACTTTTTAAGCGGATTTAAAATTCACAATTTGCTTCGAAATTTTTAGGTAATATTCAAATTGCTCCATAAAATATATAAAAAAAAATTCAGCGAAATATATTCAGTAGTTTTTTAAATAAAAATTAAAATAATAATAACACCTCTTATATGAAACGATCACGTGACCATGATATGAAAGTATCACGTGATCTACTCCAAAAGGATATATGGTATCCATCTTGTCTCAAAATCGTGATTTTTAAAATTCGTTTTATTTCATATTGAGTGTTGCATCCGTCCTAAAACCACTTTATTTTGGTTTATATTCTGTGCATCTACATACTAAAACAACGCAATTACAATATATATGAGTTTAAATGCTCATCCAAATTTGATTATTTCTACAACGAAGCCTATTTTCCACTTATGTAAAATGTAAACAGCAAAATATGTAGGATGAGTTGTATGGGAATTGCTGTATTTTTTTAACGCAAAAGAATTATCTCATGGAGTCTGCATAGCTGATATGAAAGAAATATTCATTGACTTTACCGAGAGAAGGACGATTTTTTGCGATGAAGTTTTAAGCATAGAGTTAAATTACTTGTAGCTCCATGGTCTGAATTTTTAAATAAAATAAATTATTATAGTATTGTGATGAATGACATGAATGAGAAATTATTTATGAATGAAATGCTGCCTTTTTAGAGAGAGCCAGGCGTGTTATTTTTTCTATGACGTCATTTGAATGAATTTCAGTTGTTTTCGATGAAGTTTTTAAATCTAATAAATTATCGTTGTATTATGAAAATTCTAAAAATATTACCGAGGAATATATCACATTTTAGAGATGTTTAAACCAGGCAATTTATATTTCAATGCCGTCATTTGAATGAAGTTCATTTTTTTCGATGAAGGTTTAAGTTTTCAAATATAATAAATCAATGTAGTATTGTGAGAAGTTTTAAAGTATTACCGAGGAATGTATTGCATTTTAGACATGTTTAAATAAAATTGCATTGAAGTTGGAAAGTGTTTCATAATCAATGCTTTAAGCATGATTGATCTTTCTTGTTAATTTTGTTTGGACGTTTTCTTAGTTGCCCTTTGAAGACTTAAGATTAGTAAGTACAATAGTTAGTTTATAGATGGCTTTCCGGAATAGTAAAGAAGTAATTAGCGTGAAAAGTCATGTCGGGCTTATTTGACTTCTGACATGATCTAATAATTTTTCATGTTGGGATTGCTTCCAGACAGGACCGTAAAGTGTTATGTTTTTGTACTTTTTAACGCTATTCTTATGCGTTTACATTACCTTTAATTTTTACAACTTTTTAAGACATTTTTCATGCAATTTAATATTATTTCTTTCGTTACACGCTTTGTTAAGTGCCTCGGCTGTTGATTTCAATGCTTTTACAATTATACTGTTACTGTACGATTCTGAGTAATTTTTTAAACTCTGGTTTTCAAATATTTACGACATGGTCGACTTACGACCTTTAAACTGTAAGGCGATCACAAATGATTTTATAGTTCAAAAGACTCCAATTTAACTGATTTAGAAAACATCGGGTTAAAGTTTGCTTATTTCAAAGCGCGGGCGTGAACTGCACTCGGTAGGCCCCGGTTCGATTCCTTCCGCCGCCAAAACTGCCGTCGTGTTCATGCGGAGTACGATCACGTTAAACATGTGGGTCCGTAAATCCTTCCGAGAGGTTGGTGGTAGGGGAAGGAGGGTACGGTCCCTGTGGATGCCTCCCTCACTGGGTTCCGGTCTAAATTGGGTGGCCCTTCCCGACCGTCCAAACAGTTACCTTACACCTTTCTGGTAGGTGGGACGGTCTGGGCCTCAACAACACCAAGAACACGTAGTTTCGAAGAGGGAGTATAGAAGAAGTTAAAAAATTAAAAATATATTATGAGAAACAATCTGCATACATCCAATTTAGCGGCATATTAAAAACATAAAAAGAAGCCTTTGGATTTGAAATGAACTTTGAAATTATTGTAGACTAATCATTCGTTTTGTAATTATGAAACATCTGTGTATAAATAAGGTTAGCACTTTTAGGATTTGAACAGGCTACAAGCAGCAAAATTTCATTACAGTACTACAGAAAAATTTCAGGTGTTGGCGAGGTTCACTAGATCGAAGCAGGTCATATATGTATTATGCTGTTTAATAAAGTACTGGGATACGTTCTCTAAAATATCTTATATTAAATATTTTCTGTCATTTAGTATTACTAGGCACGTTTTCTCCATTACACCCATTGCTGTATCGATTACTTTCATTCCTGTCCGGATATTCCTTAAAGGGAGAAATTTATGATAAATATCAATGAATGTGACCCCAACAGCTGCTTATGGCAATCTATTAGGAAATTATGCTTAGGAAATTTTTAATGTAAATATATGTTTTGGAAGGCTACAGAAATGGTGCTGGTCGGAGGGGTGTTATATATAGCACATTTTGGGGCTTTTCTGAACTAATAACATCATATCCATTTTGTATAGTGTAAGGTAGTGAGTACATGTATACTATGAAACATGAAAACTCCGTATGTGTTGAGAAATACACTTTATTATCAGAAGTATTCGGACAACTCACTGGGATTCGGAAATTCCTTTTTGAACACCATAGAGCACCCCCTGGAACAAAATTTAGCTCCTATTTTTATATATCGCAGCTTAGATAATATTCCAAAACATTTGTTAGACATTTTGTGTTAGGAAAGATTGTCCAACCTGCCGTTTGCCACATAGTGTTTAATTGGGTTAGTGTGCCCATAGTGGATTTTAAAATGACTCGCTTGGTAGTTTTATCTCGGTCTCAACAAATTACTGTTATTCACACCATGGTGTTTGGGATGGTGTATTGAAGAGCTGAAAAATCTAAAGATCCACTCCATGACATTGGAAACAGGTAAAACGGCTCAGAATAAGTACAACTTATAATACGCTGAATTCAATTTTAAGCAGAAAATGAAATCCAGTGTATTATCAGTTATACTAGTTATTCCGATCAGTTTTGCCAGTTTAATCAACGGCTCAAGTCATGCTACTGAAATAAGGCATTCCAGAATTTGCAATCTGGATGAAAATGTCTAAATACCTTTGATAATAAGTGTATATGAATAGGAACTAAATTGCATTTAGAAGTTATGTACTCAATTTCAATTAATATTCAATGAGTTCACTTTAAATTAAAAATATCACAATCAACATGACTTAAAATCGAAGAGAATTTTAGGAGTTAATTGAATATAGTCCTATGATTCATGGTATAGAATACATGAGAACAGCAGTATTAATTGCATTTGAAATGTTATTTCTGCTGAAAATTGTTATCGATAGACAGTTTATGTATTCTGCCATCTTTCGGAGTGGGGGAGGGGGTAGAATTTACTCACATCTATTATTAATTGACAAAAAATAAAATAGCACAGGATAAAAAAAATGTAAAAAAGTTTTAGTGGTGTTACTTATCAAGAGTACGAAGTTACCATATCTCTGTTCCTCACTAAGGTCACGTCTAAATGTTAGTACCATAAAAGTGTGGGAAAAGTGATGTGGCAAAAGTGGTGAAATAAAAGTGAGAAAAAGAGAAAACTATCTTCTCAGATTAACTCAGGAGTAATTGGTTTGCAACAGAGAATTGGTAAAGTTCCTTTTGGGACATGGTTGTTTTCCAACCTATCTTCATAAAATCTTTTCCCTCTGGAAAAAAAAAGACACCGAATGCTGTATTTGTGGTAAAATTGGGTCTCCGAAACATTTAGTATTTGAATGTCAACTTACAGCTACCTATCACCTTAAAAGACACAGTAGACAACATTTGTTAGTATGGATGAAATTATTCTGTATGATAAATAACATGGCGAAACAGAGAATAATATTTATAATTGATTTCCCAGAGGAAAATGAACCTTTCTTATGAATTATTATTGGGTATTCCCAGCAATTAGCTTACTATATATAGCACATTTTTTCGTAAGACTTGTATATTTTGTTATACATACTGTACGGAATCAACTTATTATAAATTTATATTTGTTATATTCATTTCTGGTATATTTGTATGTATCAATGTAGCAATAAAGGTCATGGTAATTAGATAGATTGTGAGATTTCTTGGTGTACCGAAAACAGTCTTGTACTCGTATATATATTTGCTCCCAGTATGTAGCAGTCCTGTATATGTAATTTTATATATATATTTAACAGCCTTTGCTTTCTATTCGTGGCAGTTTTGTATATGTAATGACATCTTTTGGGAAGCGTATTATATATATCCTTGCTTCAATTTTTATAAAATTGCAGTGTCACAGTATGTCAGTGCATCAAATGCAACGCTGAGGGCTGGAAAAACTCACACTAATTCGATCATGCTGAATCCAAATCTGAAATCCGTTTTACAAATTTACCACTGGATCTGGAGAAATAGTCTCTCAGCATTTGGATGTATTTTTGCTATTTTGGTGTTTATAATATTAGGTCGAAGGCGTTGCCACAACATAATACAATTGCATGGCCATGAGTCTTTAATGGCTGAAGAACTAACACAAAACATGTATTCAGTTCATGGAGTTAAAGATGAGACCCTTTTATGATTCAGCTGAATAAAAAAGATAATATTGAGAGGTCATCCCAATTAAAACAAGAAAGATCAATCATGCATGAAACATAGATTATGAAACACTTTCCAACTTCAATGCAATTTTATTTAAACACCTCTGAAATGCGATACTTTCCACGGTAATATTTTAAAAATTATCACAATACTACATTAACTTATTATATTTGAAAACTTCAAACTTCATCGAAAAAAATGAACTTCATTCAAATGACGGCATTGAAATATAAATTGCCTGGTTTAAACATCTCTAAAATGCGATAGATTCCTCGGAAATATTTTTAAAATTATCATAATACTACAATTATTTATTATATTTGAAAACTTCATCGAAAACAACTGAAATTCATTCAAATGACGTCATCGAAATATAACACGCCTGGCTCTCTCTATAAAAGCAGTATTTCATTCATAAACATTTTTCTATTCATTTCATTCATAAGCGTTTTTCTATTCATTTCATTCATAAGCATTTTTCTATTCATTTCATTCATAAACATTTTTCTATTCATTTCATTCATCACAATACTATAATAATTTATTTTATTTAAGAACTCAAGACCATGGAGGTACAAGTAATTAAACTCATCGTGTTGAAACTTCATCGAAAAAATCGTCCTTCTCTCTGTAAAATCAATGAATATGTCATTTAAATCAGCTATATTACAGACTCCATGAGCTAAATAATTTTGTGTTAAAGAAATGCACCAATTCATATACAACTCATTCTACATATTTTGCTGTTTACATTTTCCATAAGTGAAAAGTAGGCTTCGTTGTAGAAATAATCAAATTTGGATGATCATTTAAACTCAAATATATTGTAATTGCGTTGTTTCAGTATGTAGATGCACAGAATTTAAGCAGGAATAAAGTGGTTTTAGGACGGATACAACACTAAATATGAATGAAAAAGGACTTTAAAAATCACGATTTTGACACAAGATGGATGCCATACTTTATTTTGAAGTGGGTCACGTGATCGCTTCATATAAAAGGTGTAATTATTATTTTAATTTTAATTTAAAAAACTACTGAATATATTTTGCTGAATTTTTTTTATATATTTTATGGGATAACTTGAATATTTCATAAAATTTTTGAAGCAATTTGTCAATTTTAAATCCGCTTAATAAATGTTTAAAAAATTAGGTCCCACAGGGTTCAATGTATTTCATTTTTTCAACCCGGGTTCAATCCAAAACTAATTGGGTAATATTATTCATTTACAGTCCCATAGGTCCAACATACCGTCTGAACAACATACTAAAATTTCATTTTCATAAAGTCATTTTTACGGCAGTTATCGTGCTAACGGACAGACAGACAGAATGAATGAACAAAGTCATAAACACTTTTCAACTTTGTTGTAAAGTGTTAAAAATCAGAATATAAATATTTAAGTCCTGGAGAGACTTGTTTACTGCTTTATGTTTAAATTCACGTTTCAAACAATGCAATTAATGCCAAACTTTGTTTACAGATAGATTGGTTGAAGCCGAATTGTATGACCCATGAAGTTAGAGGGAGTCAGTCATTTCTTCCATGGTGTGACCAGAAATTGAAGACTTGAGATAAAAAGTTTGAGGTATTAAACTTGACAAATTGTTTTGTTAAAGGGTATAGGGGAGCGTAAATTCATTGCGTTATGTTAGGGGCTGGTATAGTATGTATGTTTCGATAGCGAGTCGTATAATAAATATTAATATTGAGTAGGGGGATGTATGGCTCACATTAACTGTGGATATTAGAAGTGAATGAGAAGGTCGGTGGGAGTTGATGTTCACCAGATCTTGTTTCCCATCATGGCCGTGGTATATTTTGACGAGCGTAGCAAAGCGCTATTTTGCTGGTTGTGATATAATTCTACCCGTTTCATATCTTTATAAACTTGTTTTGAACTTTTAAAAATAATTATAGAAAAATTGAACTAGTTAACATTAAAATATCAAAATAAATGATGGAACAACGATGTACTTACACTGCGGAGCAAGACTTATGAACTTCAGAGTAGTAACCATTAGAAATTGAAAACGCGCGAAAGTTACAAGATTGAATAATAATAAAGTAACTTCTTAATAAAGACATTGCTCAATTAGTTACTCCTTTAACGTATTTTGACCGATTTCATGATCTTCGGTGCTCCCCGCCAAACGATAGCAGGGAGAGCTAACAGGTAACAAGAGCTATTTGAGGTCGTACGAGATATATTTAATAAATTTTCGCTATCCTTATTTCGGAATTCTTTAAACAGCGCGACTGACGAGAGTCACCGTGATCATGTGAGCATCAGTAAAGAGGAACAATAAGATCGGCTTAAACCTAATGTATTAGGTAGGGTCATGTGACATTCATCAAATCGACACGCATAACGTCGAGTAAACGAACACACAGAACCGTTATGGGTTTAATTTACTGGAGGACAAACTTCACAAACGAACGTGTAAAAACCTTGAATTACAGACGATCTAAGGGCCAAAAACAGTGGCGGCTCGCGTATAGGCACTGTGGCACTGCAGGAGCAACAGTGCTCTCTCTCTCTCTAGTAGCCTCGCGTGCAGCTTCCTATGTGCGCATGCGCACAACAGTCAAACACCATGGTGTTTGACTGCTGTGCGCATGCGCACGTAGGAAGCTGCCCTCGAGGCTGCGAGGGATAGAGAGCACTGTCGCTCCCGCAGTGCCACAGTGCCTATACACGAGCCGCCACTGGGCCCAAAAATCTCTTCAAAGCAATGATTCAACAATTTTTCAGGGGAAAGCATTGATATTTATTTTCTGCCAGAAAAATTCTAAAATCTTCGTTTTTAGACGTTTTACTCTTGGTCATCCTATTGTATTGTCTATCTCTTGATGAAGAGTATGAGAACACCACAAAATCGGCCAAGAATGATGAAGGGATGACCAAGTGAGCAATTTGCTGCGTATTGCCTTTCACTTTTATTCGATGCTCTGTCTCCGCTGTGCTCATTGTTGTTCATCATCAGAATATTAGTATGTTTAAAAATGTGTATTAACTGAGTGGTTGAATGAGAAAAGGAAGCCACTCACGTGTTGAGCGTGACTTTGTCCCTGTAGGCGGCCTCGACCAGGGATCCGTTGAAGATGGGTTTGCCAGTGGCGGAGTAGAAGCCATCGCGACACTGACATTTGTACGAACCCCGGGTCCATCCGAAACTAGGAGTGAAGACGCACTGGAAGGAGGAAGAGGAATATAAAATGTCAATACAGTCAAATATCTCTTTATAACAAAATTGCATGGGGATTCATATTCAGTTCGCTATATACACATTTCGTTATAACCAAGTTTTTTAAAATTAGTTTGAAAGAAGTAGAAAGTTACTGAACTAAAAGAAAGCAAAGGAATATTATTAAAATCAAATTACAATGGTCTATGTTATATGATTTTAAAATCGAGGGTTTCACATTTTTTTAATGAAATAAATTCATTAAATAACGAAAAAATAGTTTTTATATCACATTTTGTACCTACAAGGTCATATGCAGATTTTTGTTTTTGATATCAGTGTCAGAATAATTGAGGTTTTCTATAACCTTTTCTGTGTACTTTAAACTAAATGAAATAAATATATAAATAAATATATATTATATCTATAGACATAACACTGGTAATGCGAAATGGTAGATCAAGTTCCTCTTCTTCGTCGCGACTTCTACCTTCTGCTGGGTAAATACTTTTAAAATTTTCAGCATATAATGGACGCTTTAACGTATTTATCCGCAGCAACGAGTTCTCAAAATCGATGTTTGCCAAGTCAAGTCTGTCAAGCAATTATACAGGGTGATTAAAAAAAGATAGGCCAAACTTTACGAGGGGGTAGTACACATCAAACCAAGCATTTTTTGTCATAGTTTACCGGGTCGGAAATGAAACGTAAAGGCGCTACAGGGAGCTTACTCGTTGGGAAGTGGCCGCTCCGCAAACATAAAAGCGTTATTCTGGTTGAAAAAGAAAACCACGTATACATATTTCATCAGAGGAAGAGAAGAACCCTTATGTAAATTTTCGTAACACCGAATGTACGACCGTAGCAGTTTGCAGCAGTTATTTGCAGTTTCAACCGTTGAGACAGATAAATTTACAAATAGGGAAAAAGCCAATATGAATTTCATCTATGGATCTTATTTTTGTGAGGATATCGCAAGAGTCTCGTCTAGGATACTCCTTTTGAATTTGAAGAAGAAATTCACCAGAAGAAATTCACCACAGCGGCCCAAATTCTGGCGAAGAACTTCGCCAGAATTTGGGCCGCTGCTGTCGAAGTGTGCAACAGTGGGCCGCTGCTGTCGAAGTGCTGCTGTCGAAGTGCGCCTGGTCTGTTTGAAAGAGTTCGCCAATCTTTCCATCGCCGCTGTGAAACGTGCATTCAGGTTGGCGATCGCTCTTTTGAGCCATTACTGTAATTGTTGTTTATTAAATATCATTTTATAACTAAGTCATTCTTATGTTTTCGCCTCACCGTATCGGTGTCACCATTAAGCGCCTTCTGGCGCCTTTATGTTTCATTCCCGACCCGGTAAACTATGACGAAACATGCTTGGTTTGGTGTGTACAGCCGCCTCGTAAAGTTTGGCCCATCTTTTTTTAATCACTCTATATAGGGTAAACTTCATCTAGCGAATGGGTTTCGTTCATTTTCACTGAAACTGTATTTTGAATGCCAATCTTTTTCAGAGTGTCATCGAGTTGGTTACTTGAACGTTTTTAAAGTTTTCGAGTATGAGTAACCCACATAGATATGCAAATAGATGGAGAACTCCAATGGTAGAATGAGGTAACTGGAATTTATTTAGAAACATCGTTATCACGTGCTTTTCTTTAATTTTGATTGATTTCTTGAGTTAAGGGAGGACATATCCTATGAGAGTGTGTGATCATCTACGAGTCCCCTATCTGCTGATTAGTTCTGATATTTCCTCCCAACACGTTGCCGCGTGATTGGTTATTGTCAAACTTCAGGACTTGATTACTCTGTCTACCTTAGATTAGAAAATTAATAGTAACACATATGTAGGCAATATACCTGCACAGAGATTTCTTAAAGAAGGCTTCTTTCCCTCGTTTCTTTCTGTTTATCCAGTTGGTGTAATAAAAATCCCCCCCTATGGTGCTAATAAAATTCTTCTCCTTAACATATTCGAGATGGTATCAATCTCTTTGGACCGATAACGAATTTTCCGTTCGGCCGGTGTCGAATCCGACACTAAATTTTCCGTTTAGTCGGCGATGGATTCTGTGGACCGTCTGTATTGAATTTGAAAAATAAAATTAATTTATAAAACATAAAACTTACACTTACTAAATTCAATTCATACAACATTAAAAATACACTTACAAAATTGTAGTTTATGTAACATAAACATACACTTACACTTCTTCAGTGTATTTTACTGAAACATTCTAAACATAAAATGAAATATAATCTATTCCGTTGAGCATGTTATCTTCTGTCTATACTCTGTACGATCAAACATCCACTGAGTGCTTTCCTCCGGCTGAACGGAAAGTATATCAAAATCGGCTCCATCTCGAACTTGTTAATAAGATTTACTTTTATATGCAATATGTATAATTCTTTTAAGACGTATTTTAAGGGTTTAACATATTATTTCGAAACATTTCGCGATTGACGAGTCACACTATGTGACCTTTGAAAAATGTTCCGCTATCTGAAGTTGAGCTTTGAACTAGAAAATGGAAAGGAATTTCACTTTGAAAGCTTATGCTGCGGAATGCAAAATATTTTTGCATAAGGATTTGATTCAAACATTTGACAGATAGTGGAAATCTCACCTTAGACGTATAATTGTGACACTTATGCGTACCGAGGAAGACTTCCATCTGCCACAAGTGGGAGGTTGAAGAGTTTCCTTCCGACGAAACCGATGTCATCTGGTCACACTGGTTGACGTCGATGTCGCTGACGTCAACGTCCACGCTTAGCACTCCAATCAATCTGTGAAAAAATATTGCATCAATCGATACGGCATTACATATTAATTGAATCTAAATTCAGTTACTTTCCTTTTTGCAATAAATGTGAAAAGCCCCCCCCCCCCCCCACAAAAAAAAAATGATGCAACGGTCCAAGTAAATTACAAAATTTTATAACAGCTAAAAGCTGTTCCAATGATTACGTGCACCAGCAAGTTCTGTGGAGAACTGAGTAAAATAGTAAAAGAACAAAAATAATTTCATTTATGTATTACTCGCTGTTAAAAGACTATCCATAGATGTGATTTTCTTTTTTTTTTCTGATATAATTCGAAGGTGTTCTGTATTCAATCCTGATTCTTTGAAGGGGACTATATTTATAACAAAAAAGATCAATCATGCATAAAGAATTGATTATGAAACTCTTTCCAACTTCAATGTAATTTTATTTAAACATCTCTAAAATGCGATACATTCCTCGGTAATATTTTTAAAAATATCACAATATTACATTAATTTAATATATTTGAAAACTTAAAACTTCATCGAAAAAAATGAACTTTATTCAAATAACGGCATCGAAATATATATTGCTTGGTTTAAACATCTCTAAAATGCGATACATTCCTCGGTAATATTTTTAAAATTATCACAATACTACAATAATGTATTATATTTGAAAACTTTATATATATATATATATATATAACCATAGAAAACAAATGAAATTTATTCAAATGACGTCATCGAAATATAACACGCCTGGCTCTCTCAATAAAACCAGCATTTCATTCATAAAGTTTTTTCAATTCATTTCATTCATCACAATACTATAATAATTTATTTTATTTAAAGACCATGGAGGTACAAGTAATTAAACTGTATATTTAAAACTTAAAATCGTATTTTCTTTGTGCAAAATAAATGAATGATTCATTTATATCAGTTATATTGCAGATTCCAGGAGCTAAATAATTTTGTGTTAAAGAAATGCAGCAATTCTTATACAACTCATTCTATATCTTTTGGTATTTACATTCTCCATAAGTGAAAATTAGGCTACGTTGTAGAAATAATCAAAGTTGGATGATCATTTAAACTGAAATATATTGTAATTGCGTTGTTTCAGTATGCAGATGCACAGAATTTAAGCAAAAATAAAGCGGTTTTAGGACGGATACAACACTCAATATGAATTAAAAAGAACATTAAAAACCACAATTTTGACATAAGATGGATGACACATTTTATTTTGAAGTGGGTCACGTGATCTCTTCATATAAAATATGTAATTATTATTTTAATTTTCATTTAAAAAACTACCGAATATATTTTGCTAAAATTTTTTTTATTTATTTTATGGTAATTTGAATATTTTCTAAAAGTTTCGAAACAATTTGTGAATTTTAAATTCGCTTAAAAATTTTTTGAAAAATTAGGTCGCATAGGATTCAATGTATTTCAGTTTTTCAACCCGGGTTCAGTCCAAAACTAATTGGGTGAAATTATTCATTTATATTCCCATAGGTCCCATAGACCGTCTGAACAACGTATTAAAATTTCAATTTGATAAAGTCATTTTTATGGCAGTTATCGTGCTAACGGACAGACAGACAAGCAGAATCAATAGTCATAAAACACTTTTTAACTATGTTGTAAAGTGTTAAAAAACGCAGTCAATCTTGTGGCTGACTTTAGAGTGATGCCACATTCTTTTCGATTTAGCACGATCATATATATATTTAGCATCACACTTTAAGGGATTCCACGACTATCTTTTGATGGCGTTATTGGCTATTTCGGCTGATACAGGGTGATTGAAAAGTTGAATTTTTAAAATCGCATAATGAATTTTTAAAATCGCATAATGAGAAATTGAAATTGTAGAATTTTTTTCAGTTAGGTGACACCAATATATCTTCACAAATACATCAGAAATATGTTCTGATATTTTCAATACCCCAGCTGATCATTACAGACCTCTTTTTACTTTCCTTATATACATAATGTATAAGGAATGTATTGTGACGGGGTCGAAAATTCGAAATCGAGTTTTCGACGGGAGAGCACGTTTCAAGCATCCCTGATCACGAATCAAACATTTTTGAGGTGATGTCTGTGTGTGTGTGTCAGTGAGTCTGTGGAGACGATAACTGACGAACGAATGAACCGATTCGAATCAAATTTCGTACAAAAATCACAATCCGTAAACACTGGAAGCCTATTGTTTTTATACGCAATCGAATGTTCAGAACCTCCTAAATTTTCGAATGGAATTTTGAAAAAATCGTTAAAAAATCAAAACAACCAATAAAGTTACGCAAATAGACATTTCTTATGTAATTTTTTATTAGAAAACGATTGACATAAATTTTAGAACGCTAACATGAACCGTTCTCGAGATATTGTACATTTTAAAAAAAAATTATCAAAAAGTTATATAAAATAAAAAAAAAAATTTCCTATTGAGAAACATGTTCACTTTTCATATGTAATACTATGCGATAAATTGAGTGACATCATTCTCGTGGATCTAGCTCGTTCCATTCATGAAAAAAGATACTTTGAATAATACTTTTGTATTTGAACGCCAATAGTCATTTATCTGCTGTAAGAATAACTTATTTCTTAGTGCATAACGCTTGGCGAGATTTTGGCGGAATGTCGCCAACTTGGCGACTTTTTTGAAATGTTGCCAAATTAACGAAAATCTCGCCAAATGGATAAATATGACGCTAAATTAATGAAAATGATGATTAATTGTCGAAAATTCAATATCTTGGAAAGAATATTAGTATCTACTGTAAGAAAAACCTATTTTTTTACTGTAAAAGTATAAAATTCATTACATTATATAAGGAAAGTCATGTGTTGCCCACATCAGATTTTTTATTATTGGAAGAGCAAGTAGTTTTCCCAGAATACAACATTTTTTCTTCTCTAGCCATTTTTATGAGAGTGTCATTAACATGGTTCAGAATATATACCTATACTATAAAGTCCCCTAACAATTAAACAATTACGCGATTAGTAAAGTGGTTTCTAGAAACTGGAACTGTTATGTTGTTGAAACCCAGACCGTCCGACCTACCAGAAAGGTGTAAGGTAACTGTTTGGACGGTCGGGAAGTGCCACCCAATTTAGAGCGGAACCCAGTGGGGGAGGCATCCACAGGGACCGTACCCTCCTTCCCCTACCACCAACCTCTTGGAAGGACTTTCGGACCCACATGTTTAACGTGATCGTACTCTGCATGAACACGGCGGCAGTTTTGGCAGTGGCTGGAATCGAACCCGGGCCTACCGAGTGCAACTCCAGCGCGCTAACCAATGGGCTACCGCGCCCCAGCTGTTGTTATGTGAAGTTATTTTCGTCAGTATTTTGAGAATAATATCGCTGTTGTTGAGACCCAGACCGTCCGACCTACCAGAAAGGTGTAAGGTAACTGTATGGACGGCCGGGAAGTGCCACCCAATTTAGACCGGAACCCAGTGGGGGAGGCATCCACAGGGACCGTACCCTCCTTCCCCTACCACCATCCTCTCGGAAGGACTTACGGACCCACATGTTTAACGTGATCGTACTCCGCATGAACACGGCGGCATTTGTGGTAGCGTGCAAATCTAGCGCGCAAACCACGGGGATACCGCACCCGAGATGGCCAACAGCACGCGGTGTTCCGAGGTGGTCACCCACCAAGTACTAACCGCGCCCGATGCTGCTTGACTTCGGTGATCTAACGAGAACCGGTGTTTTCAGCACGGTACGGCCGTTGGCCCCGCTGTTGTTATGTGAAGTTATTTTCGTCAGTATTTTGAGAATAATATCGCTTATTTTGTGTAATTAGTGGAGCATTTAAGTGCTGCTTGATTGTGTATTGTTCATGTTTACTTTGTGCCTGTGAATAATCGTGTTTAGTTTTCCAGAAATTAGAACTCATTTTGGATCCTAAAAACGTTTCAAAAAATGGCAGATGCCTTTCAAGTACCAGAAAGTAAATATATTTTAATATAAATAAGCGGTATTTTTAACAAAAACTACTGGAACAAATTTTTATTTCCAGGAAAAATAATTTACTCTCAAGAAAAATAAATATCCCCAGTAGAAATGCTTTCCATGAAAATAACAGTTGCTTGAAAAATCCCAAATGAATTCATGAAAATTACCAGTAAAATATTTCTATTCATAAATACTGGGAAATAATAGAACAATAACGTCGCCTAAAAGTATCTTAAAGCAAATACCAGAATCGCTTTGAAGGAACGCTTAATGAAATTGGCATATATGCGCTTTGAAATTGGAAAAATATAAATGTCATTTTAAAGACACTTTTCGTGTTTTATTATCTGGAGTTTTTGAGATTTTCAGAATCTGCCGAGGAAAAAAGATTAAAAAATACTCAAAAGATTATATCCACTCATGGCAAATGCTTGAAAGTTTTAGCAATCTAAGTTTAAACTATTCTTTGTTTCTTTTGAATTCTAATTTTTATCCAAGTGGCTCATAGAAATTTGAAGGAAATATAAAATGTTAACTGTGAAATTTATTTTTTTTTAAACCTATGGCAAAATGTATGGATAAGAAAATAAACATTTAAAGTGTTATTTGTTTTAAAAGTTTAAAATGCGCTGAACTTTCAATACGGATACATAAATGTTAATTTGTCGTATTTAAGTTCTGTTTATAAAATGCGTCATAATTTTAACAACTGAGTATGTATTCTAAATCTGAGTAGTAAAATTGAAAACGAATTTATTTTGAAAATTAAATTTTTTCGTTTTCTAAAATTAAAGAATTTAAATGATTAGATTTTATACTAGAAATATAAAATTAACAACTGAGTCTATTTTCTAAATCTGAGTGGTAAATTGAAATTTTTTTGTTTTCTAAAGTTAAAGAATTTAAATGATTACATTTTATACTAGAAATATGAAATTAACAACTGAGTATATTTTTTAAATCTGAGTAAAATTGAAAATGAATTTATTTTGAAAATGAAATTTTTTGTTTTCCAAAGTTAAAGAATTTAAATGATTAGATTTTATACTAGAAATATAAAATTAACAACTGAGTATATTTTTAAAATCTGAGTATTAAAAAAGAAAATTTAAAAATTGAAAATTTAAAAATTGAAAATTTTTTGTTTTCTAAAGTTAAAGAATTTAAATGATTAGATTTTATAATAGAAATATAAACGGTCATGTTTTGTTGTGACCGAATTCCATTGTTTCTGAGGATGACTTATAATTTTATATGCAATTTACTTATTATGCCCAAGTTTATATTATAATATCCTTTGTTTAAAAATTTTCAATAAATTTATTTACTTTCTTATACTGCTGTATAGAGAAAGTTTTGTTTCCATGAAAACATTTTGATTTTAATATTTTGACGGATAAACACATCCTAGGACCACTCGATCTCATTCCGTACATTATTAGAAAAATATCCATCTGTGTGGTTATGTGTGTGAGGTGTGGACACGATAACTCAAGAACGAATGCTCCTAATGCTGTGAAATTTTATGTGCAGATATATGTATATATATACATATGTATGTATATATATATATATATATATATATGTATATATATATATATAATGTATATATATATATATGTATATATATATATATAATGTATATATATATATATAAATATATATATATATATATATATATATAATGTATATATAATGTATATATATATATATATATATAATGTATATATATATGTATATATATATATATATATATAATGCATATATATATATATATATATATATATATATATATATATTGTATATATATATATATAATGCATATATATATATATATATATATATATATTGTATATATATATATATAATGCATATATATATATATATATATATATATATATTGTACATATATATAATGCATATATATATATATATATATATATATATATATATATATATATATATATATATATATACATATATATATATATATATATATACATATATATATATATATAATATATATATATTGGTAGGTCTATATTTAATTATAATGAAGTTTCACAATCGCTCTCTATTGATCATTCTTCTCAGTCAATTGTAGATAGTGAATGTATTTTTAAATTAAATAAATTTGCTAAATTTCTAAATCCAGACTTGGGGCATATAGTTACAGGAGATTTAGACATTGTTAGTGACAATGTGTTAAGAACCATTATGTCATTTGGCACTAATTTTAGGATACATTCTTGTAATAATTCGTTTAAAGTTTTAAAATCAATTAATCTAGATCTTGATAAATATATATATAAATTAGCTTGTAAATACGCTCTGCCATTAGAGGCATTTAATATGTGGAAATTTACTATATTAGAATCAATTAAAAATGCTATTAGAGATATTAAATTGTCTAGATCTTTATATGATATTGATAATATTAAACATTCCATTAATGATTTACAAAGATCCTTTGTTATCACCTATGTTGATAAAGCCTCTAATAATTATGCTATTATCTGTAAAAAATTTTATATTCAATTTCTGTTAGATTATTTAAAAAATAATAGTCTTTTTAAACCTGATTTACATTCCATCAATAGTATTAAATTGAAAATTATCAATATGTATAGTGATTTAAATATTAAATATAAATATCTTAAATTTCCTTATATAGTGCTTATTCCAAAATTTCATAAAAATCCTATTAAATTTAGAACAGTTACTAGTGGCCATAATACTTACTCTACTACTGCGAGTAAATTATTACTGAATTCTTTAAATCTAATAAATAATAGTTTAAGCCAGACTAGCAATAATTACCATATTCTAAATAATAGTAAAGAATTAAAGAATAAATTAACATCTCTTAGAAAAATAATAGGATTTCAAACTTTTGATTTTAAAGATCTTTTTAATAATATTAAGATATCTGATCTATATGATGTAATTTTAGCTCTATATAATGCTTATATTACACCTCTTTCAAATCATATTAAATTTATAAATTTTCCTAAACTTCTTCACTTTGTTATTTTCAATAATTATACTTTTCAAGGAAATAAATTATACTTACAAGTCTCAGGAGTTCCACAGGGTGGCTGCAGTAGCAAGCAGTATGCTAGCTAATTTATACCTTTATCATTATGAAAAGTCATTTACTTCAATAGATTATACTTTTTACAGATATGTTGATGATCTGATTTGATTAGTACATACAGAAAATTATCTCATAGATATAGATTACTATCCAGACAATTTGGAATTAATTCCTAATGAAGCTACTATTAGTAAAGATGTTAATTTTTTGGACTTAAATCTTTTTATTGATCCTTCTAATAGAATTGTTACAAATTTATATGATAAAAAAGACTTTTATAATTTTAATATTAATAAAATCTTACCTTTTAATTCCTGTAACTCGATTCAAGTGTTTAGAAATATTATACTCAATCAGCTTTTTAGAATTTATAGATTATCTGATAAAAAATTTCATGCTATGCATATCAATAATCTCAAAATTACTAGTAATTTATATAAATATCCCTCTTATTTAGTAAATAGTATTGTTAAAAAATTTAAAATAGCTGGATTTTTATAATTCTTTTCATAGTATCATATAATTCTATTCATAGTATCTTATATAAATATCCCTCTTATTTAGTAAATAGTATTGTTAAAAAATTTAAAATAGCTGGATTTTTATAATTCTTTTCATAGTATCATATAATTCTATTCATAGTATCTTATATTAGCCAGACATCTCCATTCTCTTGTATTTTTTTTTTTTTTTTACATTCACTTCCCACTTCAGCATTACTATTATTCGCCCCTCTTTTTAGTAGCTCTTTTTGTATATTAATACTTTTTCTTAACATTTCGCTTCACAACTTTTCAATTCTTATGAATGGCAACAGTGGATGGTTTTTTATTTTTTGGTCTCTTCTATCAGTGTTCCCTGTATTGAATCGATTGTACATACGCTGTGCTTTTTCCAGGTATTCATTTTTTCTTTTTTATTCCTTCTTTATGTATGTCGTCCAAGTAGAAATAGTTTATAGATTTAATCTATCTATTTCTTCAGAAACATACATTATTTTTGTGTTTGCTTCTACAAAAAACTTGGACATGATTAGATTTTTGTAGAGGTTAACAATTCATGATTTAGGCTTAGAGCCTCGTCCACGTGTATGGCGTTTGTGCTTGATTTCGTTTGTTATACTTATTTCGATTTCATACCTTTGTAATATATATTTTTTATTGACTTGTTGATTCGATATTTATTTTATTTTTTTTCCATTTGCTTGAGGATTAGTTGATTTTTGCTTTTGTTTTGTGGGCCAGTTGGATAGTTGAATTTAGTTTAAGTTTTTCTTTTTTTGTTTCCATACCTTTTAATTTGGTTGATTTTCTGTAACTTGATAGCTTGTGTTTTGTATTTTATTTCCATTTGATTGATGATTTGCTGTATTATATTTTATTCTGTGGGTGTTTTAAAAAGTTAGGTTTATCGTGTTACATCTTCTTACTTTTCGTTCATTGGATTTTCAAACTTCTATTATTATATATATATATATATATATATATATATATATATATATATAATGTATATATATATATATATATATATATAATGTATATATATATATATATATATATATTGTATATATATATATGTATATATATATATATATATATATCTATATATATATATATATATTGTATATATATATATATATATATATATATAATGTATATATATAATGTATATATATATATATATATATATATATAATGTATATATATATATATATATATATATATATATATAATGTATATATATATATATATATATATATATATATATATAATGTATATATATATATATATATATATATACATTATATATATATATATATATATATATATATATATTTATATAATTGAAGATTTTTATGATTAGTTGTAATATATATACCCGAGAAATACCAATGAAAATTGCTTGTAAACTGAAGGTTTTTGCAAATCAGAAGCCTAGTGTAGCACGATGAGCTATGCAAGAAGTTTGGAAATTGAATAAATGGAATCTAGTGAATATAAAAGGAATAAAATGAATATGAAAAGCATTTCTGAAACCATGTACGTTATCAAGGGCCATACATGTTTCATTAATGCTGATTCTACGTTTCTGTTTACACTACTGTAAAATGTATTACAGAAATAATGTAAATGGCCCGACGTAGAAGAAAAGACAAAGTGGATCAAATACACAAAAAAATCAAACATGAATATAAAATATTCTGTTACACCAGCTTGTGGCTAATTATTGAAATGAGGATGCAAAGTATTATAAAGTAATATCAATAGAATATAATGAAAATAAAATGAAAATATATCTACCCCTAGTACTGTGGTACTTCTGGAAAAGCATGTGTATTACCAATCATCTCAGAACAGGTTACAGTGAATTTTTTGTTACTGACTAAGCAGTTTTCTCAAAGCAGGTTAAAGTGAATTATACGAATAGTTTAACTGTTAGAAGAAGACATGGAGTTTATGAATTATTTAGAAATGCTAGAGTATGATCTGTCAATATGTTGCTGTAATTGTTGCAAGTTTTTGAATTTAAATTTAAAATGTGTTTTAATAAAAGAAAAAATAAGATTGGGCGGGTAGTTATTTTTGATGACGGTGTTGATGAATTTATGAAGATGTTCTTTGTAGTAACAAGGTGTGCTTAACATTTTGATTCTTAATAACTGGTTATTAATAATATTTCTATATACAGATTTGGAAAGATTGGAAGAGAAATGTTGAAGTTTATTTACTTTGAAGTTATAAGTTTCTGTTTTGTCATAGATTTTAAATTGTATTGTATTTGCATTTTTAATTGTTAAACTAACGTCTAGAAAATTGATCCAGTTGGATGTATATACATTTTCAATGAGTTGTAGATTAGGTGGATAGAAATCAAAATATAAAACAAAATTTAATTCATTGGCCTCATTAGTAATTCCAATAATAATAAGATCATCAATATATCTGTACATTATATGACTGTTGAAAGGGTTCTGATTTTCGTAAAAATGTAGATACAGGTTGGCCAGTATGGTGGATGATTTACCTCCCTGTGGGATTCCTTTATTTAATTTGTATATGCATTTTCCTTGAACTATATACTGTTTGAACAAAATGAATTTTAATAAAGTTTTGAATTTTGGAAATATGTTTTTTGCTTGAGTGAATTGTTCATATAAAAGTAGCATGACTTTATATAAATCATTAATGTCTATATTATTAAATAGGTCTTTGAAATCAAAAGTTTTTACATCATGTATGTAAGGGATTAGTTTTACTTTATTAATTAGTTCTATACTATTTTTGATTATATGTGTTTTTTGTACAGTAAAATAATCATAAATTTGATTGAGTATGATTAGAAGTTGTTTGTCAGCTGCATTGGTATATGAATTAAATCCTATAGTGACTGTTCTAAATGAAATAGGTGTTTTATGGAATTTAGGTATGAGTACTAAGTAAGGAAAATTATGATTGTATTTTTGTTTAAGAAGTCTGTAGTAAGCTATTATTTGTTTATTTATAACATTGATATGAGTGTATAAAGGAGTTAAAGAAAGAGAGGTACTGAGTTGCAATTTAAGCTCGTCCAAATAAAATTTTTTGCAGATAAACGCATAATTACTGGATGCCTTGTCAACATATGTGATTACAAATTTGTCTTGAAGTGACTTGATTTCTTTAACGATTTCTTGGTAATTATGCTTATATATTGGAATGGGAAAGTGTTGGATCAAATGTTTTACATGGCTAGTTATTTGTACTTTCCAGCTCTTGAAGGCTTCAAATGGGCAGTGGGATTTACCTGACATTTTAAATATATATTTGTCTAGATCTATGTCAAAAGCTTGTATTATTTTCTTTTTAAGAGGTATTCTGTATTTGGATCCGTAGCTTAGAAATTGTTTGAGATGAGGTTCCTGTATTAAATCAAGATTTCCGGTGATTATGTGTCCATGTTGTGGGTCAATAAAGGGAAGATAGTAGGTTTCATTGCACGAACACGATACAGAATTATTCAATTGTTTTGATAAATGATTATAGTTATATATTTTACGTCCTAAAGGTACTGGATATTTATATGCTTTTACTATGTTAACATTTTTAATAGGAAAAAAGGATTGGAAATTTTTAAAAATTTGTGTGAAGTTGAAATAATTAAATATAGGATTTGTGTAATTAATAACGCAATAAGATTGGTTTTTTCTTTTTTGTGTGAATGTGTGAGTTGTACTCCTAGAAGTCTTGCTCTTGTTAGTAATAGGTCATAAACTAGGTGTCCGAAGTGCTTTTTATTATTGAGATTTAAGAGTGAATTAAAAAGTTTATTAAAATGTGGCTTTTTAATGGAGAAAACCCAGTTTCTAATATGTTTCCAATTATAGTTTGATTCAAAAAGTGTGCATTGATGATTTATTTGAGATGTGAAGTCTAAGTTGAGGGAGTGTTTGTTTTTGTGTATACCCCTCTGTGTGCGTGTAGTTTTGTGTGAATGAGTTTGCATCAAAGAATATACTGTTGGAGTTAGAATGGAAGCATTGAATAAATCATTTTTTACTATATTGTGACCATTAACTATTTGATTTAAATATATATATATATACATTATATATTTATATATATATATATATATATATATATATATATATATATATATATATATATATATATATATATATATATATACATTATATATATATATATATATATGTATATATATATATATATATATATATATATATACATTATATATATATATATATATATATATATATATATATATATATATATATATATGCATATATATATATATACATATATATATATATATATATATATAATGTGTGTGTGTACAGAACTTGAATGGCATATAGTTTTAATATTTCCGTGACTAAGATTTGAATTCTTCAATATCAAAGAATTTCACAGTAGTGTCCTTTATTGTAAACCGTGACAACTTGCATGAGAGTTATGATTGTATAGTATTTTGATAATTAATATAGTACATAGAAAATGGTACTTTGAACTAATGCTTACACGCTAAGTAATTTTATAAAATAAAAATATCTGAAGTTGTAATAAATTTAACGTTCTGGTTGAGAATGTATAGGACAGTTTTGAAAGCGAACATTGAAGCATGATAACAATTTATGAGCTTTAGGAAATTCTTAACCTAACCAGTATTATTAAGGATATAATAACCTCTGAGAATTCATTTATTATAAATGAATTAAGAAAATCAAAAAATCGCAAATTGTAAATCCTCTATTATATAATAAATATATTTAAGAATAAATAATGCACACACACATATATATATACATATATATACTACCTGACATAGAAAATTCAACACCATGGAGATTTAACTATCCTCACGTTCATTGCATCTGTTCCTCGAAGGGTTGCTGCTTGTATCGCCGCAAGAGGTGGCCCTTTTTGCCATCTCTGTCTGTGTGTCCTTTATCATCACACTCTATTCGCTCTTTCATGGTGTTGCATTTTCTGTGTCGAGTAGTGTATATTTATACACAAATCAGAAAAATAGTATCGTAAATAAATAATCTCTAAGAAAAAAATCATTCTTTATGCTAATTTACTCTCAAGTAGATCTGAAGGAAAATAATTAAAAATAACCTTTTTATCTAAAAAGAAGTAACATTTTAAATGAAAATGACATTTGGAAGGAAAGTAATTCATAGAATAGATTCCCACTAAACAGTCTTCCAAAAAAACTAGACAAAAAAATTCCTGATCTTTTCTTAAAATGGATTTTAAGTAAACCGAATCTTTACGTAATTACTTTATCTTTAACAAATACTAGAATTCATTTGGAATAATAAATAATGACATTGATGTGAATGAATGTCGAAAAAGACATTTATATTATTTAAAAGGTAGTGTCGGAAAATTTTCAAATGTTTAATTTTTGTAATTAGTCTACATATGGCTAAAGCATCATCGGAAACTAAATAAGAATTTATATTTTTACTTTCCTTATATACATAATGTATAAGGAAAGTATTATGAAGGGATCGAAAATTCGAATTCGAGTTTTCGACGGGGAAGCACGTTTCAAGCATCCATGTTCACGAATCAGACATTTTTGAAGTGATGTCTGTGTGTGTGTGAAAGTATGTGTGTGTGTGTGTGAAAGTATGAGTGTGTGTGAAAGTATGTGTGTGTATGAAAGATATGAGTGTGTGTGTCAGTGAGTCTGTGGAGACGATAACTGACGAACGAATGGACCGATTCGAACGAAATTTGGTACAAAAATCATAATCCGTAAACACTGGAAGCCTATTGCTTTCATACGCAATCGAATGTTCAGAACCCCCCTAAATTTTCGAGTGAAATTTTGAAAAAATCGTCAAAAAATTAAAACCGCTAATAAAGTTACGCAAATAGACATTTCTTATGTAATTTTTCGTTAGAAAACGATTGACATAAATTTTAGAACGCTAACATGAACCGTTCTTGAGATATTGCACATTTTTGAAGAAAATTATCAAAAAGTCGTATAAAAAAAATTCCTATTCTAAAACATGTTCACTTTTCATATGTAATACCATGCGTTAAATTGGGTGACATCATTCTCGTGGATCTAGCAAGTTCCATTCATGAAAACAGATACTTTGAGTAATACTTTTGTATTCGATCGCCAATAGTCATTTATCTGCTGTAAGAATAACTTATTTCTTCATCCATAACGCGAGATTTTGGCGACGATTTTGGCGGAATGTCGCCAACTTGGCGACTTTTTTAAATGTTGCCAAATTAACGAAAATCTCCCCCAAATGGATGAAAAATAACGCTAAATCAATGAAAATGACGACTAATTGTCGAAAATTCAATAACTTGGAAAGAATATAAGTATCTACTATAAGAAAAACCTATTTTTTTTACTGTAAAAGTAGTAAATGCATTACATTATATAAGGAAAGTCATGTGTTGCCCACATCAGATTTTTAATCATATCTCGAAAACTGTTAAAAATTTAAATGCTCTGTTTTTTAAACTGAATCTAAATTGTCGTCAGATGTATTTTCCACTATGTTTTTAAATTATTAATTCGCATAGTTTTAAATGAAAAGTTCATTGACTATAATTTTGACTGTATCTTGATATTAACCGCAAAGTTTATTTTCTGTAATCCTGTGTAAGGTAAAACAAATGTTTAAAGATTGCAACCACTAACCTAGTAAATATGAAATGCTGAGATTTTGCAGTGGGTTTTTCAACTGTTTCACTTATATCAAAATTTAAGTTTATCTTATTCCAATGTCATCATTTTAAGAAACCAAATGTCAATTTAAAGATTAGAAATATTTTTTTCGGTTAAATAATTTAATAATATAACTTAGAACAAATGAAACCTATTTATTATGCTAATTATAGTCTTTTGAATGTTATATCTTTTTAAAAGTGGAAAGCACAGAATACTGACACAGAATAGTGGAAAGCACATAATAATGACACAGAATAGTGGAAAGCACAGAATAATGTCACAGAATAGTGGAAAGCATAGAATAATGACACAGAATATTGGAAAGCACATAATAGTGGGAAGCACAGAATAATGACACAGATTAGTGGAAAGTACAGAATAATGACACAGAATAGTAGAAAGCACAGAATAATGATACAGATGTTTAAAGATTTTGCAACATTCTGCAACATAGTGCAGAATAGTGGAAACTTCTCGGCGTCCAAACAGTTACCTTACACCTTTCTTGTAGGTCGGACGGTCTGGGTCTCAACAACAGAATAGTGGAAAGCACAGAATAGTGACACAGAATAGTGGAAAGCATAGAATAATGACACAGAATAGTGGAAAGCACAGAATAGTGAAAAGCACAGAAAGAGTAGCATTTATAATTTCAATTTAAAGAATCGATTGATTTAAATCCAGTTCATTAATTTTAAACAGAAAGATTATAATTTTTAAGTAATTTATATATGGATTACTAGAGGATGATTCCAAATTATCCGTACAAACTTTATTGGAAAATTGGGAACACTAAAACATTTTTCGTATATTAATGCATATCCTCAGGCGTCATCCTTTGATGCTATAGGGCTATATTGGTCGGCACGACAATTTGCTATTTTTTGTGATCATCATTCGTAATGCGGACTTCGTATAACGTGGAACATTGCACGAAATGTAAGGTGGATAACATTCCCCTAGCTTATGGGGTTGATAATGGAAAGGGAATAGCTGATAAAAGTTATCGGTAAATCTTACAGCAGCTTTTCCGTTTTGATTGGCAGCTCCATATGCTAGATACATATCAGCCGTATTACTCAGACCATCCGACCTACCCCAAAGTATAAGGTGTCTGTTTGGATGTCCGAGAGCGAGCCACCCAATTATGTCCGGAACTCAATGAGGGTGGCAATCGCAGAAACCGTACAATCATCTCCTTAATCCATTACATTCTGATGAACTTTTGGACATACATATTTATCGCGCCCATACTCTGCGTAGACAAGGCGATAGTTTTGTGTAGCATAGAGGATCAAATACAGAACACATGCAACTTCCGTTTTAGCCATTGTGTTATGCCTACTCGGATGCATGCCAGCTATCTCAGCATCAGTGATATGTTCATTTTAGACGTATGAAATCCACATTACGAGTGACGACGGCGAAAATTAGCCAATTTCAGGGTCGCCCAATAGCGACCTCTATCGACAAAGGGTGACATTTGCGGACATATATTTATGAACAAAAATGTTTCTTTTTAGTGTTCTTTATCTCCCAATAACGTTTGTAAAGAGAGTATTCAATCACCCTGCATATTGCACAGCAGAAGTTCAGATTTTCCTATACTCCACTGTTATCAATTTTGCTTAACACGAAGTATAATGCTTCTAATGATTCAGCTATTTGAGATGAATAAATAATGCAATTGTAAAATTACTACGTAGTGTATTTGAAATTATTAATAATATTATTAAAAAAATTTCCGGATA